>SJXQ01000984.1:222008-244356 GCA_006408695.1 Aepyceros melampus
TCTAGTCAAGGCTATGGTTTTTCCTGTGGTCATGTATGGATGTGGGAGCTGGACTGTGAAGAAGGCTAAGTGCCGAAGAATTGATGCGTTTGAACTGTGGTGTTGGAGAAGACTCTTGAGAGTCCCTTGGACTGCAAGGAGATCCAACCAGTCCATTCTGAAGGAGATAAGCCCTGGGTGTTCTTTGGAAGGAATGATGCTAAAGCTGAAACTCCAGTACTTTGGCCACCTCATGCAAAGAGTTGACTCATTGGAAAAGACTCTGATGCTGGGAGGGATTGGGGGCAGGAGGAGAAGGGGACGACAGAGGATAAGATGGCTGGATGGCATCACTGACTCGATGGGTGATGGACAGGGAGGCCTGGCGTGCTGCAATTCATGAGGTCGCAAAGAGTCGGACACGACTGAGCAACTGAGCTGAACTGAACTGAAGCACTGAATTTTTTGTTTTATGTAAGTTTAATTTAAATTTAAAAACTGAAGTAGGGTAACATGCCTCCGTTAAAAACAACTTTAGTGCTTGGATAGGAGTACATTTCTCTTTATCACTGAAAACATTGTGTCCAAATTGTGCTACAGTGGAAATGGATTTTGAAGACTTATTATGACAAAGATAATATAAAATTTCATTAATAATTTTATGTTGACTACATGTTGAAGTGGTAAAAATTTTATATTTGTTAAACATACAATTAAACTTAGTTTTGCTGTTTTTTAATGTAGATACTAAGATATTTTGCATTACCAATGTTGACTGACATTATTATATTTTCATTGGAGAGCATTAGTCCATAGTTTTCATCACATTCTCTGAAAGATTATATTGGAGGGAGGGTTTCCTAGTGTGAACTGGTTTACAGAGTGCTTTAATATTTATTGTCATGTTTGACATCTCCCTCCCAAAATGTATAAATAAATAAATAGTAACAATAGCTGCCACTTACAAACACCTACCATACGCTAGGCAGTGTAAAAATTTTTACTACACCTAATGTAATAACTCTTACTACACTTAATAATCAGAGAAGGCAATGGCACCCCACTCCAGTACTCTTGCCTGGAAAATCCCATGGATGGAGGAGCTTGGTGGGCTTCTGTCAATGGGGTCGCACAGAGTCGGACACGACTGAAGCGACTTAGCAGCAGCAACAGCAACACTTAATAATTCTTCTAACTTTATAAGACAAATGTCATCCCATTTATAGTCAAGAAAACTGAGGTTTCAAGAGATTGCAGCTGGTAACACTTCCACAGGGCAATGGCTAGAATTACCCTGTAAGGGTCCTCTCTCTGCTCCTCCTCATCCATTTGCTGCTAATACAATTAATTTGATCCTGAATGAAACCAGGTTGACTAAAGACATCAAGAAATGCAGACAATGTGTAGAGGTATCACTAGAAGATAAGCATCCTGAGGTGGTGAAGAGCTGGGAGTGTTACCTACCTATGCAAATCAGTGTTAGCCTATAGATGATAGCCAACTTCTGAATCCTCTTCCTCCTCCTACCACAGTTTAAAGTCTGGGGTGTTGGGGAAATGAACCAAATTCAAGTAGAATACATAGGCTGATACTTATCCAAGTGTTTTCCAAAGTGCCAACTGCATCAAAATGGCACAGGCAGCTTGTTAAAACTGTAACTTCCTGGCCTCCAGACCCAGGATCCTTGCCAATGGGCCCCAAGAGTCTGCTTTCCTCACAAACAAAAAATTTTTTGTGAAATCATTACCTGGATTTTTTTTTTCATATCCAGGTAGTCATTCAACTATAATACTTAAAAATCACTTCCCTAGAAATATCCCTGTACCCCCAATTTACTGTAAACTATGCTTTGGTGATAACCATGCACCCCAGATAGCAACTCATCTCAATTTCTTCATTTAAAAGAAATAATTATAAATTACCTTTTGAAGTTATCAAGAGAAATAGAGATTATATATATATATATATAACTGGCCTCCAGACCCAGGATCCTTGCCAATGGGCCCCAAGAGTCTGCTTTCCTCACAAACAAAAAATTTTTTGTGAAATCATTACCTGGATTTTTTTTTTCATATCCAGGTAGTCATTCAACTATAATACTTAAAAATCACTTCCCTAGAAATATCCCTGTACCCCCAATTTACTGTAAACTATGCTTTGGTGATAACCATGCACCCCAGATAGCAACTCATCTCAATTTCTTCATTTAAAAGAAATAATTATAAATTACCTTTTGAAGTTATCAAGAGAAATAGAGATTATATATATATATATATATATACTACATATACATATGTATAAACTACATACACACACATATAAACTACATATATATATATATATAGCATGCTTGGCACCAAGAAAGTGTTAAATAACTGGAAACCATATAAAACTTTCCTGACTGATTAGATTTTATGTATCACAAAAGATAAATAGAGAACTTTAGCTTTTATTATGCATATACTATTTCTTGACTTATGTATATTATTTAATTCTTATAACCATATAGTTATTTTTTTCAAAGAAAGAAATAGTAAGTTGGAGATTCAGAAGTTTAACCAAGGGCACACAACTAATTAGTGATAGAAGTAGAGCAGAGGGGTCTGACTTGAAAAACTACATCCTTTTCATCTCAACACACTGCGTCTCAGTAAATTCAGTAAACCATTCCACTTAAAGATCAGAGAAAGAAGATGGAAAACAATAGCAACTAACACTGTTGAGGGCCATAGGGGCGTAATCTGTAGCAATTATGGAAGCGCCACCTGGGAAGTCCTGAATATTAAGGCTGAATTACTTTTAAATAAGAGAAGGCAAAACTCCTGAACTGCGCGTCTGGTAGGGCATGTACCTTAATTTGTTTTAGAATGAATTGACACTGAGCCATCCTGACTCCCCTTTTCTGTCTCCCTCATGACTAATATCTATGAAAATGGTTGGTCATGGTTTGGAGGACAGTCCATGACTACAGACTACAGGAAGATTACTGAACCATTGGGAAATCAGACCAATGTCCTTAACCACATTAACACTATGGGCTAAGTAACAAAGCACTCACCACTAAAAAAAAAAAAAAAATATGAACAGCCTCACTCTTTCAAAACCAGTACACAAAAGGCTAAAATTAGAAAAGGAAATTAGATCAAAAGATTAATTTAGCAGGAAGAGTTTTTAAGAATATTGCATCTCAACACAGTATTTACCTCCATGTATAAATGTTTGCTCTAACATTTTAACTATCCAATATATGACTCAGAATTCCTCTTGCAGTACTTCAAAAATAACAGAAACTTTAAATTACAAGATGGCATGGCCATGATGAGTTTTTACAGTTGCACCTAATAAACTATAAAGTGCCAGTATTTAAAAAGTTCCTATATTACTCTAAGTCAATATCTTCTAAGTCCTAATTCTGAAAGGTAAATAAACCACACATAGGTATGAGTATTTAATGTTTAAAATCTGGGATGGAGAGGAAGTATTAACTATTCTAATACCTAAAGAAACATTTGGTAATCTAGGGAGAGAAGCATACTGTCATTCTAAAGCTTACTACAGAGTCTTGGGAGAAGGGCAGGAACTAAAACAGCCACAGAGAATGGAAAGAAGTTAATGGATGAGGAGGACTCTAAGAACTCTAATAACCATGAAGCTTAAGTAACTGAGTAAACATGTGCTTGAGGAAGATGTTATAAAGAAGTTTAACCTTTTTAAAAATAGCTCCCAAGTTTCAAGTCTGGGTTTGGGGGGTAGTATTAATAACTTACTTGAAGAAGAGTGGCCAAGTTTGTAAAGTGACTATGCATTTCACTGACAATTTGCGGTAAGCAAAAAGATCCAATTGGTCAGTGAGGGGTATCAACAAGAAGAGTAGATAGTAAGGATACTGAAAAAAGTACTCAGGAACTCCAAGTTTGAGATTTCAAAAGGGGAGGAATAGTCCTCATGATCAGATCCAGGTTTAGCTAGTCTGAGGTTTTGCCCAGAGAAAATCAATTCTTTGAGAAGTCTGGAGTAGTCAGAAAGATAAACCAATATTTGATTTGGAGATAAATGAGAAAAAAACATGTAGGTCAATCACTGAAAAAACTTCATGTCTGGGGATGTCCCTCGTGTCCAATGGTTAAGAATCTGCCATCCAAGGCAGGCGGTGCAGGTTTGATCCCTGCATGGAGTTGCGAAAAGTTGGACAGGACTGAGCGACTTCACTTTCACTTTTCACTTTCATGCATTGGGGAAGGAAATGGCAACCCACTCCAGTGTTCTTGGCCTGGAGAATCCCAGGGACGGCAGAGCCTGGTGGTTTGCCGTCTGTGGGGTCACACAGAGTCGGACAAGACTGAAGCGACTCAGCAGCAGCAGCAGCAGGGGAGGTAAGATCCCATATGCCATAGAGCAACTAATCCTGCGTGCTGCAACTAAGAGAACCCACATAGCGCAGCTAAGATCCTATGTAGCCAAAATTAAAAACAGCAGCAACAACAAAAGAAACGGTGTCTAAAGAAAACATTATTTGAAGAAATCAAGAAAGTAAGAAATGGGCCTGGAGCATAGCTTCCCAATTAGTTGGTAGTGCCAAGAAAGCAATCTTCCCAGCCTGGGAGGCAAGACCTTATTAATTTTCCTGTTTCCAAATTCATATTCATGTAAAAACAATTAAAACGCAATGTGTTAGGAAACCAAAAAGAGAGAAATTTAAAAATAGTCAGCTATCCATGTAAAAACATCTCACAGTTTTATACTAAAAGAGTTAAGGAAAATGCGAAGAAAAAAAATTTAGATTTTATTTATAAATATATTAGGTCATTTTTGGAGACTACCGTATGTTTACACCTCTAAACAGAGCCCCTTTGTTAAATTATTTTAAATTAAATACCTTTGAGGGTACAATCTATTTTTTCTCAGGGTCCTGACTGATATGTTGCTGGTGATTTTTATCATCACCCACCCTGGATAAATCATTAAAATGCTATGCATGCTTATTTCTTGACCAGTTACCATGTCCCATATTCTGCTGATATAAGTGATTTTAAAAGCAAACTCATTTGGGGGAAAATACTAGATTTGGTTTTGGGATTTTTTTAATGGATGACTTTTTGAATTACGCATTTTCTGTCTTTTAGAAGCATTCCTATTAGATTAAAATGTTGTATGATGACTCACAGTCACTTAAAATCTGGAAATTAATATTTTATTTGTATACTGTCAATTTTGTAATCAATAAAAGAGCTAGTAACAATCACTATTATCACAAATAAAATACTTATTGAATCAAGATCTTGTCTATGTATATATAGTAAAGTATATACATTGGTTATCTTTAGGAGATGGGATTATGAGGCTGTTAATTTTTTTTCTTTAGATTTTCTAAATTTCAGATTTTTAGAGAACATTTAATACATACATAGTGAGAATAAGCGGAGAAGGCAATGGCAACCCACTCCAGTACTCTTGCCTGGAAACTCCCATGGATGGAGGAGCCTGGTGGGCTGCCGTCTATGGGGTAGCACAGAGTCGGACACGACTGAAGTGACTTAACAGCAGCAGCAGCAATGAGAATAAGGCAACTCATATATATTTTTATAAAACTACATGAATTGACCAAGTTCACCATAAAATATAAGCTTATATTAGCCCCAAATTAATTTAAATTTAATTGGTTTATAAATCTCAATTTCTTTAAGTGTGGTTTTGTCCCAATCCACCGATGTAATTAATCTTTACTTAGCCATTAAGTAGTTTTTCACATTATCTGGGTTTAGAATTTCTCAGGCTTTTCCATGTGTCTCTCCATCAATGGTAGAGCTATGAAGACAAATTATTAACAAGACCAGTGTACAAATAAGGTCATTTAAGCAAATGGTATTTGGATTGGAAAGATCCTTGGGGAAAATCTAACAAGCTTTATTTACAGTAAAATCTTTCCACCCAAAAGACAGTACCTCTACTAAATGTTTTTAAAATTCATTTACATACTCTGGGAAAAGCAAAGAAACTACTGTTTTCATTGGAAGATATCCACATGTGTAGTCATAGTGGAATGTATCAAGGCATGTCATTCCTAGCCACAGTGTAAGAAATGCTGTACTAAGAATGATGAATCAATTCACCAAAAATCTGATTATAGCTTAGAATTATTTTTAAGATATAGAAAGATATGAGGAAACAAATATGGATCAATAACATAAACCAAAAATATACTTAATTCTACCGAAGATGTAATACACATCACATCAAATTCAGCCAGCATGTAATGTGCATACATTTATTGGCATTTAATTTCATTAAACTAATTCTAGGAAATTCCTCAAAGCCATTTTCTTCCAGCTGTGAAAAGGTTAACTAATGAAGAAAGTGAACAAGATGTATTTTTTTAATCTATGAGATGTGAAAATGGAATCTTTAAATATTTTCATAATCTTATTATTTCATATGACAGCATATTTTTAAATTATTCTTTAGCCAAAGTTTGATGCCTGCTCCTTCTCACGATTTAAAAACTTTAACAAAATAACTGTAGTTTTTTGATAATAACAAAATCCATCCATTTTTACTTGAGTATTATTACCTTAGACATTAAATTTACATTTTAAAATTTACAGAAAAAGTCTAGATATGAATGCTATCAATGGTTACCTCTGAGTAGTGAAACTCTTTATAATTTTATTTTACTCATATTCACTTTTGTACTTTTAAATTCTTTTCTGAAAACATTTTACATTTATACTAAGGGTTTCCTAGTGGCTCAGTTGGTAAAGAATCTGCCTGCCGTGCCAGAGACCCAGGTTCAACCCTGAAGAAGGGAATGGCTACCCACACCAGTATTCTTGCCTGGAGATCCCATGGACAGAGGAGCCTGGTGGGCAACAGTCCATGGGGTGGAAAAAATTTGGACATGACTGAGCAACTAACACTTTTATAATAAACTGAAATTAAGAGTAATGATTTTTATATAGATTGTTATACATAACACTGACATATACATTAATACACATTATTTATACACATTGTTATAAGTATAGAAACATTGTGTTAATACACATAACATTGCCACATACATTTGTTATATGTACATAACAAATGTCTTTCTTTTTTTTTGGACAGGTTGTTGTTTAGTCACTGAGACTCTTTGTGACCTTGTGGTCTGTAGCCCTCGAGGCTCCTCTGTCCATGGGATTTCCCAGGCAAGAATACTGGAGTGGGTTGTCATTTCCTTCTCCAGGAACAAATGTCTTTCAAAAAACTTAAATTATGAGTAATAATTCTTACTTATAAAATACTTACTAGTAGCTATATGGGCTTCCCTCATAGCTCAGTTGGTAAAGAATCTGCCTGCAATGCAGGAGACCGAGGTTCGATTCCTGGGTTGGGAAGATCCCCTGGAGAAGGGATAGTCAACCCACTCAAGTATTCTCGGGCTTCCCTGGTGGCTCAGCTGGTAAAGAATCTGCCTGAAATGTGGGAAGCCTGGGTTCAATCCCTGAGATGGGAGGATCCCCTGGAGAAGGGAAAGGCTACCTACTCCAGTATTCTGGCCTGGCAAATCCTTGGGGTCACAAAGAGTTGGACATGACTGAGCAACTTTCACTTTCAGTGGCTAGATATTCTTCTGAATCGTTTTTACATATTTCATCCTCAGAGCAGAGCTAAATTTTGAGACCAAAGCTTTGGCTATAGAGCACATGTACTTAACTAGAATAAGTGGGTACTTTTATAGAGTATATTGTGATCATTTGTATCTCTGAAAATTTCTTTTCAAGCAAGTCCAATTCAGCTCAATATGGGTCTAATTCAATTGTAAACTTGATGATTATGTCTTCGTATAACTGAGAATTAGGTGAATAAGCTGAAATAAAATAGAAGATTGAAATAAAAAACTTTAGGATTAAGAGATAAACCTTTAAATTTGATCATAGGAAAAATGTTCTTCAAATATTTTAGTCGGAAACCATTATTTCTGTTGAGTCATAGCTTTCCCTACAGAAAAGGGCCTCATAATAATAATATATCTTTCAGAATGTGAAAAATAGAGAAAAAAGTCAAATTAAAATCGAATCAGAATATTTGGTCTTCTCTATGAAAATCTACTTGAATGGAAAATTTGAGAACATGTATATGGTTATTCCATCAATACAAATTCAAACATCCAAATTAAATCTGAAAAACAAAATATTCACAGATTTGGTTTAGATAAAGCAAAACTGTTAAGATATTTTTAACATTTAATTTTTTATTTAACCAAGGTACTTAATATCAGTTCAGTTCATTTCAGTCGCTCAGTCATGTCTGACTCTTTGAGACCCCATGGATTGCAGAACGCCAGGTCTCCCTGTCCATCACCAACTCCCAGAGTCCACCCAAACTCATGTCCATTGAGTCGGTGATGCCATCTAGCCATCTCATCCTCTGTCGTCCCCTTCTCCTCCTGCCTTCAATCTTTCCCAGCATTCAGGGTCTTTTCAAACGAGTCAGCTCTTCACATCACGTGGCCAAAAGTATTGGAGTTTCAGCTTCAGTATCAGTCCTTCCAATGAACACCCAGGACTGATCTCCTTTAGAATGGACTGGTTGGATCTCCTTGCAGTCCAAGGGACTCTCAAGAGTCTTCTCCAACACCACAGTTCAAAAGCATCAATTCTTCCACGCTCAGCTTTCTTCACAGTCCAAATCTCACATCCATACATGACCACTGGGAAAACCATAGCCTTGGCTAGATGGACCTTTATTAGCAAAATAATGACTCTGCTTTTTAAATATGCTGTCTAGGTTGGTCATAACTTTCCTTCCAAGGAGTAAGCATCTTTTAATTTCATGGCTGCAGTCACCATCTGCAGTCCCCCCATTTGGAGTCCCCCCCAAAAAAAGTGATCCACTGTTTCCATTTATTCCCAATCTATTTGCCATGAAGTGAAGGGACCAAATGCCATGATCTTAGTTTTCTGAATGTGGAGCTTTAAGCCAACTTTTTCACACTCCTCTTTCACTTTCATCAAGAGGCTCTTTAGTTCTTCTTCCCTTTCTGCCATAAGGGTGGTGTCATCTGCATATCTGAGGTTATTGATATTTCTCCCAGCAATCTTGATTCCAGCTTGTGCTTCATCCAGCCCAGAGCTTCTCATGATGTACTCTGCATATAAGTTAAATAAGCAGGGTGACAATATACAGCCTTGATGTGCTCCTTTTTATATTTGGAACCAGTCTGTTGTTCCATGTCCAGTTCTAACTGTTGCTTCTTGACCTGCATACAGGTTTCTCAAGAAGCAGGTCAGATAGTCTGATATTCCCATCTCTTTCAGAATTTTCTACAGTTTATTGTGATCCACACAGTCAAAGGCTTTGGCATAGTCAATAAAGCAGAAATAGATGTTTTTTGGAAACTCTCTTGCTTTTTTGATGATCCAGTGGATGTTGAGAATTTGATCTCTGGTTCCTCTGCCTTTTCTAAAACCAGCTTGAACATCTGGAATTTCACGGTTCATGTATTGCTGAAGCCTGGCTTGGAGAATTTTGAGCATTACTTTACTAGCATGTGAGATGAGTGCAATTGTGCAGTAGTTTGAGCATTCTTTGGTATTGCCTTTCTTTGGGCCTGGAATGAAAACTGACCTTTTCCAGTCCTGTGGCCACTGCTGAGTTTTCCACATTTGATATAAATACACCTTAATCAATTTTAAAAGAATAGTCTTAATCAAAGCTACATAAAACTTTAAAGGAAAATATTGCTAATTTTTTTAAACAAAGACATTCAACATATTGTATTATTAAAGTAATATCACAAAAAGTACTACAAAAACATAGGCAAAATGAATACATCAGTGAGATAAATGAGGCAAATTTTCCAAATGAACATCAAGTGAATATTTCCTTTAATGAAATGTAATAGGTTGATAAGCCTTTCTATGTAGGATTTAATCTTTAAGGGAAATAAACAAGGCATCTCTAGTTTTCTATATGGTCAGATTACTTGAAAACTTCTTATAGCCTTATTGTTATATTTAATATACTTTTATAATTATAAAATATATTATTTATACTATTAATTAAATTTATAATATTTTAATTTTTATTTATACTAAATTGATATTATATTACATGATATATGAATTACATATAATTCATATATTCACCATAATAATTAGTGTCATTATTTCAGAACTTAGTATCTGAAACACTTATGTGTTTCTGGAAAAGACAAAAGCATGTATCAATTTTGAACAAGAGATCCTGTTGGTATATAAGGGAACATGAAGCCTTAGAGTACAAGGAGGACATCTATTGTAAAAGAAAGCAGAAACACGCCTAGGAAAATAAAAATCTTGACTTTCACAGATATTTCAATATGTTCAGCAGGAGCAAACAAGTATCCAAACCCTCTTAGAAAAGAAATGAGTTGGTTCATTACAACTTGAGCCAAAGTGTCAAGTGTTACACATAGATCCAAATATAGTACCTTCTGGCAAAGAAACAGCAGAGGCAGAGCTGGTAGACACCTGATAACATTGCCCCAGCAACCTGAGCTCAAGTTTGCTTGTGTGGAGACAAATACACTGGAAATCCAGGCAGTGAACAAATCACATTACCTCAATTCCAGAAAGTTCTTTGAAGATGAATTTTAAATCTCCTGAGATGTCTTTTTGCTTGTCTCTGTTTTAATATTTATTGTAGAATTTTTAAATATACACAAAATAGAAAGAATAAGTTAATGAACTCCCAGTGGATCCATTACCCAGTCTCAATGATCATCATCAATAATGTAATTTTAAAGTTTAACCCATAATTTTAAACAAAAAATAAGTTTTATACATGACATGCATGCATGCTCAGTTGCTTCAGTCATGTCCAACTCTTTGCGACCCTATAGACTGTAGCCCACCAGGCTTCTCTGTCCATGGGATCCGCCAGGCAAGAATACTACAGTGGTAGCCATTTCCTCCTCTGGGGATCTTCCTGATCCAGGGACTGAACTCGGGTCTCTTGCATTGCAGGCAGATTTTTTTATCACTGAGCCACGGGGGAAGCCAGTGGCAAGATTTCACAAACTATTTTCCAGGTTCAGTGAAGGAATGTGGGTTTTAGTTCATCTATGTTGCTCTTAAAGAGTTAGAAAATAATTGGCAGGTTTTTTCAGATTTAAATTCTCAGGGTAAATAAATCTTTATGAGATCACCATCAGTGAAAACCAAGCATGTTCAGAAATTCACGTTTATTAGACCAACTGCAGAATGAATACAGGGCTTCCCAGGTGGCACTAGTGGTAAAGAACCCATCTGCCAATGCAGAAGACGTAAGAGGTGTGAGTTGGATCCCTGGATCAAAAAGACCCTCTGGAGTAGGAAATGTCAACCCACTCCAGTATTCTTCCCTGGAAAATCCCACAGACAGAGTAGCCTGGCAGGCTACAGTCCATAGGGCCACAAAGGTTCAGATACGACCGAGAAACTGAGCACAGCAAAAGAATGAACAGACTTCCAGGATACATTCATGCTAATACTAAAGCTCACTAGAAGCTAATGAAAAACACAGATGTTCAATTTATCAATTTAAAATAAAGGAACTTGTGAAGCAATCTGAAAAGTTCAGGGCATTTCACTTCCAGAAAAGTCTAATTGAAAAAATAAAATTTAGGTTAGAAAGTTGCGAACAAGAATAGGATCAGAGTAAGATGAGGTGGATGAAGTTAAAGAGAAACTCACCCTATTGGAGTAACCAGATGGACTTTTGCTGGGGACTACTTCAGTGGGTCAGTTAGCATGCTAGTAACACATCTTCCCCAGCACAGGGTGGGAGAATACTAACAAGGGTTTGCCTTCAAACTTTACCTCATTTAAGTGTCGAATTTCCACTTTTTCCCCATTGCTAAAACACTTCACTCTGAAGATAGCAAATTTCTAAGCTTCTATTTTACCTACTTGAGGAACATTTTAAATTAAGGTCTTCTTGACATTTAGGAAGCAATGTACTTGGGAACTATTGACTCCTGGGTGAGCTATCTACCATCCCTCAGGTCATTTAGACTTCACTACTGGCAAAACACAAATACAGATTTTTCCTGTTTTTCCAGCTTCCGAGAAAGGATTCTGGCTTTTTCTGGGATTGTTAAAGAGAAACTATCCTATAATCCAGTCTCTAGAGGATGGTTCCCTTTAGAATGAAAGTTCTGCTTACATTTTCAAGTCAAACACTCACAAAAATTTTTTTCTCATCTTTTTGCAAGCATGCTGATTCTCTTAATATTTATTTCTAAGAGTAATAAAACATACTCTTTGTTTCTCCTTTGTGCATGCACATGCTACGAGTTTATTATTACCAGCTTAACTTCTCCTTATCAAAGGGTTGAGAATTAAAATGACTTTAAGAGCTCCCAGTTTGGAATTTTTTTTCTTTAGCTCTCTCTCTCTCTCATATTAAGTAACAAATGAGATGCTTCAGTTAACAGAGACAGAAGTTTTGGACTTCTTTCATTTGTTCTAAGTGGCTTCCTTTCTAACCCAACCCTAGGTAATCTGTAAGAATTTGACTCGATCAAACAGCCTATCTACTAACAAGAATTTTTCAAAATCAATTCCAGCCCAAAGATAATATTGGAGAGCACGCCATTGTACCTGTGAGGACTCTGGTATTTAAAAAGAGCAGTTTCCTTCTCTGCCAATCTGTTCCAAAACGGTTGGCTAGTAGACTCTGTAGTAATAAATGGTGGATATGCTGAGGAATTTTCTGGGCTGTAGGAGAAGGAAATGGCAACCCACTCCAGTACTCTTGCCTAGAAAATCCCATGGAAGAAGGAGCCTGGTAGGCTGCAGTCCATGGGGTCACAAAGAGTCGGACACGACTGAGCGACTAACACTAACACTAGCAGTACCATTTCCAAAATAATGACATTTGGTTACTTTTATGTATCAATAAATGTAATATTGTATATAAATTATTTCACCAAAAATAATTTTCTTCTTAGTTTTTGAAGATAAAAAATACCCTGGTGAGTTCTATAAAATTTAAGGCAATCTATTCTCTTTTTTTTTTCATCAGATTTATTTGCCTGTGTTTATTTTATCTATATAACTATAACCACTCTTTGGACTGGATTGACAAATAATTTCTTTGAAGGGCCCACCTGCAAAATGACAATAACATTATCTGACAATATCAGAGCATAATATATTCAACTCAGAGAGGCCTACACATTGAGCATAAATACAATGCTTACTCATCACATTTTGTTCCCTTAAAAAATGTGTGAGTGCCACCATGTGACTGGGAGGATGGCTGCATGCTCAGTCACTAAGTTGTGTCTCACTCTTGGTGATCTCATGGACTGTAGCCTCCCCCAACCCCTGCCAGGCTCCTCTGTCTATAGGATTTCCTGAAACTAGTTGCCATGCTCTCCTCCAGGGGATCTTCCCACCCCACGGACTGAACTGCATGTCCTGTGCCTCCTGCATTGCAGGTGGATTCTTTACCACTGAGTCCCCTGGGAAGCTCTGAGTGTGAGGATACCATGTTTCAAATGGAGACTTGCAGGTGTACTGGGCTACTTGAGGAATGACCTTTCAATGTTATTTGTTTGGCAAGTTTGCTGTTGTACTATGCAGTTGTAATGCTCACCTGGTGACTCAGATGGTGAAGAATCTGCCTGCCGTGTGGGACACCCAGGTTCCATCCCTGGGTCAGGTTCCATCCCTGGGTCAGGAAGATCCCCTGGAGGAGAGCATGGCAACCCACTTCAGTATTCCAATCTGGAGAATTCCATGGACAGAGGAGCCTAGTGGGCTACAGTCTATGGAGTCGCAGAGTCTAACACGACTGCACAACTAACACTTTCACTTTCATGTAGTTATAACAACCGATTATAATTTTTAAAGTTTTTATTGAAATGCATTTTTGCTTCACTGAGTTTTCATTGATGATTATGTTTTTGTGGGATGAAACAATAGAAAGGGGAAAGTAGAAGGAGTAGGGAAAAGACAATAAGACAGAAAGCAAAGAAAACAAAGGAGAAGTGATAAGGAAACTGAAGAAGAAAATGTAGAATGGGGGAAGGCAGAAAGTTGCTTAGGAAGAAGAGCAAGATGAAGAAGAAAACATTCTGAGAGAATAGTTTGGTTGGTTCTCATGGTAGTGTGATTATTTCTACTCCAAGCACCACTCAGAAGTTAAAAGACTCCCATGTAGTTGCAGTGATAAATTTTCAATTCCCTTCATGTTCTCTTTACCTTTAACTTTTGCTCTTATTATTTATTCATTCCAATACTGTTACCAAAAGCTGCTAACCTTATCTCTCTTTTCCTTTCAATCTTAAGGTAATGAGACACCTGACCCTTTCCTGTCACAAAGCCAGAAAAAAAAGGAGCAAACATATGTTTAGGTGAAAGAAGAACAAGGTTTCAGGAACCTTTTGACCCCAGTCCATACCAACATGTCATCTCCTAGGCTAGCAGTGCTCCTCTGCTAAGCTTCCGTCATGCTTTTGTAACTAATATCTCCTTTTACAAAAAAGGAAACTGTAGTTTAAATGCCTTGCCTATGGCTCCCCAGAGAGCAAAGGTCAGAAATAAAACCCAGGCCTCCTGACGTCAAAGTTCTTTCCACTTCACGATGCCTAAAAATACAAACAAATAAAATACTCCTCAAGGCAAATAAAACCTTATCCACTGCCATACTGCATCTTAGAAACTTGAAGTTTAGCAAGGTTGATTTTTAAAATTCTAGCTTTTTAGTACACCAGACTTTGTAACACATTAATCCACTTAAATGTATTTTACTAAATAAATGTTCTTAATATTTATATTGAGTCTAATAATCTAGTAGTATACCATAATAATAGTTTCTAACTGTAAGAACCCTCAGGAAATTTCTTCTATCACTTTTAAATAAAAAATCTTCAGCTGAACTGAGATCTTTTTGTGACTTTACTTATACATGTGAATGATTTCACTGTTTCCTGTGAGTGCCAACCCTACAAATCTGTCTTGTTGACTAGATCTCACCATACAAGTCATTTTCCTAGGTCAGCCTTCTGACTCTTCAGAGTAAGTTATCCACCCCCATATACTGCATTTATACAGTAAATAAATACTTTATACAGTAAAGTTAAAACAAAAAGGGTAAAGCATCCGCACTTTCCCCTTACAGCCCTTGTTATGACAGTAGTTACTCAGTAATTTGAGTAATCACTGCTTAGTGTCACTGTTGCCTTCCAGATCATAAACACCATGAGGGCAGAATTTGCCTTCACTTCAGTTCAGTCACTCAGCCGCGTCCGATTCCTTGCGACCCCATGAATCGCAGCACGCCAGGCCTCCCTGTCCATCACCAACTCCCGGAGTTCACTCAGACTCACACCCGTGGAGTCAGTGACGCCATCCAGCCATCTTATCCTCTGTCGTCCCCTTCTCCTCCTGCTCCCAATCCCTCCCAGCATCAGAGTCTTTTCCAATGAGTCAACTCGTCGCATGAGGTAGCCAAAGTACTGGAGTTTCAGCTTTAGCATCATTCCTTCCAAAGAAATCCCAGGGCTGATCTCCTTCAGAATGGATTGGTTGGATCTCCTTGCAGTCCAAGGGACTCTCAAGAGTCTTCTCCAACACCACAGTTCAAAAGCATCAATTCTTCGGTGCTCAGCCTTCTTCACAGTCCAACTCTCAATCCATACATGACCACTGGCAAAACCATAGCCTTGACTAGACGGACCTTAGTCAGCAAAGTAATGTCTCTGCTTTTGAATATGCTATCTAGGTTGGTCATAACTTATCTTCCAAGGAGTAAGCATCTTTTAATTTCATGGCTGCAGTCAACATCTGCAGTGATTTGGGAGCCCCCAAAATAAAGTCTGACACTGTTTCCACTGTTTCCCCATCTATTTCCCATGAAGTGATGGGACCGATGCCATGATCTTCATTTCCTGAATGTTGAGCTTTAAGCCAGCTTTTTCACTCTCCTCTTTCACTTTCATCCCTGAAGGGTGAAGTCGCTCAGTCGTGTCCGACTCTTTGCGACCCCGTGGACTGTAGCTCAGGCTTCCTCAGTCCATCAAGAGGCTCTTTAGTTCCTCTTCACTTTCTGCCATAAGGGTGGTGTTATCTGCATATCTGAGGTGATTGAGATTTCTCCCGGCAATCTTGATTCCAGCTTGTGTTTCTTCCAGTCCAGCGTTTCTCATGATGTACTCTGCATAGAAGTTATTTCCTGAATGTTGAGCTTTAAGCCAGCTTTTTCACTCTCCTCTTTCACTTTCATCCCTGAAGGGTGAAGTCGCTCAGTCGTGTCCGACTCTTTGCGACCCCGTGGACTGTAGCTCAGGCTTCCTCAGTCCATCAAGAGGCTCTTTAGTTCCTCTTCACTTTCTGCCATAAGGGTGGTGTTATCTGCATATCTGAGGTGATTGAGATTTCTCCCGGCAATCTTGATTCCAGCTTGTGTTTCTTCCAGTCCAGCGTTTCTCATGATGTACTCTGCATACAAGTAGGGTGACAATATACAGCCTTGACGTACTCCTTTTCCTATTTGGAACCAGTCTGTTGTTCCATGTCCAGTTCTAACTGTTGCTTCCTGAACTGCATATAGGTTTCTCAAGAGGCAGGTCAGGTGGTCTGGTATTCCCATCTCTTGAAGAATTTTCCACAGTTTATTTGGGGGTTAGCAGAGGCAAACTATTATGTGTAAAATGGATAAGCAACAATACCCTACTGTATAGCATAAGGAACTACATTAATATCCTATAATAAGCCATAAAGGAAAAGAATATGAAAAAAGATTCAGTTTCATATATATATCTCCAAGTCACTTTGCTGTACACCAGAAACTAAAGCAATATTGTAAATCAAATATACTTCAATAATAAAAAAAATAATATCTGATATTGGTAACCCCCAGACTTGTAAGTGAAGGTACTTCCAGATGATTTCAGCCTCCAGCCATCAAGCCTTCCTAGCTGAGGCCTCAGACATGGTAGAGCAATGACAGGCCAACCCCACAATGCCCTGTCTGAATTCCTAACTCACAGAATCCATAAGTATAACAAAATGACTGTTACTTTAAGTCACTAAACTTTAGAGAGTTTATTACACCACAGTAACCAGAACAGATGGATTGCTAAATGGATAGAGGCCTGGAGAAATAAATAGATACGTGATAAAGCAAGTATAGTAAAATATTAATTGCAGCATAAAGGTGGAACATATATGGGTGTTCACTGTAAATTTTTTTCAGTTTTTCTATATATTTAAAAAATTTTGCAGTAAGATGTTGATAAGGAAGAAAAGAATAGGAACCATTGTGGATTACAGAAAAACTGCTAACAGCATTTATCATGTAATACAATATGTAGGGCCTTGTGCCAAGAGTTTTTATATTTGTTACATCATTTAATTTTCTTAGCCCCATGTTATTACTTTCTGATGCTATTATTTTCTCCACTTTATAGATGAAAAATCCAAGGCTCAGAGAGGTTAAGTCATTTATCTATGGTAAATGTTTGTGAATAATAAAGATGGGATTCCAATCCAGGTATGTGTGGTTCCATAATTGATGTCCTAACTTCCTCAGACTTAGAGCACTACTGTTCCTGTCCACCCTCAATCCATTTCTTTGATTAAAAGGTAAAGTAAAAACTCCTCACAACAAATAAATTGGTATCTGAATTTCTTCAAAAAGATAAATATTTTTCCTTTTTGTTTTTTCCTGAGAGTGCAAGGATAGGAAAGAAAATAACAGGCTATGAGGTTATAAGGAGAACCAAGAAGGCAATTAGGAACCAAGGAAAGTGTTGTGTTTTGTTTTATATTTTCTTGATCATGAAGCAAGGCACGTGGGATCTTAGTTCCTCAACCAGGGATTGCCCGTTGCATTGGTAGTGCAGAGTCGCAATCACTGGACAGCCAGGGAAGTTCCATGTAGTGTATTTTTTCACTGTTACATATCAAAATACATCAGTGGTGACTGGTTTATAAAAATAGTTTATAGTGCAATTACATTTACACAGAAGAAGCAGATTTCATCTTTGCCCATAGGTTCCTAAATAAACAATAGTAAATACAATCAAAGTTTTCTTTATCCTTCAGACTGATTCCTTCCTTGGGGATCTGTCCAAGAATTCCAAGCGGTACCCACTACTTGATCTCTGTAAACTGTGAGATCCCTTGAAATAAAATCTTGATATCAAAGGATATCAACAAGTATAATCTTGTTGAAAGAGAGGTAATGTGTTCGATAGTGGGAAGTAGCAAGAAGGTTTTTCTGTATGAAATTATTCCTTATTTTTGATTTGGAATTATTTTTGTTCTCCAAAATAACACTGCCAGAAATCCTTTAATTATAACTCTCCACTCCACAACTCACATTTTTCCTTTTATTTCCCTTGAAAATTATAAACAGGTTCTTAATGAATGCTGTAGGTGCAGTAACAGATACTCAAAGGTAAAAGCTTTTCTATATGTTTTATTTATTTCATAGTCCTGTCTAGCAACTATTAAATAATATGTCAGTACAATACACAATCCAAACCTAAAAGCAAGCATCATTTTAGAAATTAGACAAGATGGCATATAAAAATGAAAGAAAATCTGATTCACTGAGTGCCTATTGCATGCTAGCTCGTGGAGATGCCCTTAGTTTTACTACAGTTTCATCAAAACCCTAGAATCTTTTCCCAGTTAAAGAACAGTCTGCATATGTCACTACTAAGAGAAAGACTAGAGATCTCTTCAACAAAATTAGAGATACCAAGAGAACATTTCATGCAAGGATGGGCTCGATAAAGGACAGAAATGGTCTGGACCTAACAGAAGCAGAAGATATTAAGAAGAGGTGGCAAGAATACACGGAAGAACTGTACAAAAAAGATCTTCATGACCCAGATAATCATGATGATGTGTTGACTAATCTAGAGCCAGACATCTTGGAATGTGAAGTCAAGTGGGCCTTAGAAAGCATCACTACGAACAAAGCTAGTGGAGGTGATGGAATTCCCGTTGAGCTGTTTCAAATCCTGAAAGATGATGCTGTGAAAGTGCTGCACTCAATTTGCCAGCAAATCTGGAAAACTCAGCAGTGGCCACAGGACTGGAAAAGGTCAGTTTTCATCCCAATTCCAAAGAAAGGCAATGCCAAAGAATGCTCCAACTACCGAACAATTGCACTCATCTCACATGCTAGTAAAGTAATGCTCAAAATTCTCCAAGCCAGACTTCAGCAATATGTGAACCGTGAACTCCCTGATGTTCAAGCTGGTTTTAGAAAAGGCAGAGGAACCAGAGATCAAATTGCCAACATCCGCTGGATCATGGAAAAAGCAAGAGAGTTCCAGAAAAACATCTATTTCTGCTTTATTGACTATGCCAAAGCCTTTGACTGTGTGGATCACAGTAAACTGTGGAAAATTCTGAAAGAGATGGGAATACCAGACCACCTGACCTGCCTCTTGAGAAATCTGTATGCAGGTCAGGAAGCAACAGTTAGAACTGGACATGGAACAACAGACTGGTTCCAAATAGGAAAAGGAGTACGTCAAGGCTGTATATTGTCACCCTGCTTATTTAACTTATATGCAGAGTACATCATGAGAAATGCTGGACTGGAAGAAACACAAGCTGGAATCAAGATTGCTGGGAGAAATATCAATAATCTCAGATATGCAGATGACACCACCCTTATGGCAGAAAGTGAGGAGGAGCTAAAAAGCCTCTTGTTGAAAGTGAAAGAGGAGAGTGGAAAAGTTGGCTTGAAGCTCAACATTCAGAAAACGAAGATCATGGCATCTGGCCCCATCACTTCATGGGAAATAGATGGGGAAACAGTAGAAACAGTGTCAGACTTTGTTTTTTTGGGCTCCAAAATCACTGCAGATGGTGACTGCAGCCATGAAATTAAAAGGCGCTTACTCCTTGGAAGAAAAGTTATGACCAACCTAGATAGTATATTCAAAAGCAGAGACATTACTTTGCCGACTAAGGTCCGTCTAGTCAAGGCTATGGTTTTTCCTGTGGTCATGTATGGATGTGAGAGTTGGACTGTGAAGAAGGCTGAGCACCGAAGAATTGATGCTTTTGAACTGTGGTGTTGGAGAAGACTCTTGAGAGTCCCTTGGACTGCAAGGAGATCCAACCAGTCCATTCTGAAGGAGATCAACCCTGGGATTTCTTTGGAAGGAATGATGCTAAAACTGAAGCTCCAGTACTTTGGGCACCTTATGCGAAGAGTTGACTCATTGGAAAAGACCCTGATGCTGGGAGGGATTGGGGGCAGGAGGAGAAAGGGACGACCGAGGATGAAATGGCTGGATGGCATCACAGACTCAATGCACGTGAGTCTGAGTGAACTCCGGGAGTTGGTGATGGACAGGGAGGCCTGGCGTACTGCGATTCATGGGGTCGCAAAGAGTCGGACACGACTGCGTGACTGAACTGAACTGAACTGAAGAGAAAAATAGATTAAAGAAGACTTTTAAGCTGACCTCATTACAAATGAGAGGACTAAAGAAGTAAATAGAACTTAGCTCTAATAAAACCTATTATTATTTGGATCAATTGACAGTTCCACAAATATAACAACTATATATGCATGCATGTGTGCTAAGTCTCTTCAGTTGTATCTGACTGCTAACCTATGGACTGTAGCCCACCAGTCTTATCTGTCCATGGGATTCTCCAGGCAAGAATACTGAAGTGGGCTGCCATTTCCTTTTCCAGACGATCTTCCCAACTCAGGAATCAAACCTGCATCTCTATGTCTCCTGCATTGGCAGGCTGGTTCTTTACCAGTAGTGCCACCTGGGAAGACCATAACAATTATATCTGGAAAATATTCTGGTATTTTTAAATTAAATTTTAAGCCTATTATGAAGAATCCTCATGAATTTTTCAACTATGTCCCCCTTTTTCCCCATTAGTATCATCACCTTCATCACTTTAGACAGATTTCATCACATTTTAAACTCAAGTTTTACAATCCAGTTTTTGGTGAGTCCATTCTTTCTGTTCTAGTCACTTCCTGAGGGTTTCAACTATTATAGATTTATGTCAATAACTGATTACTAGATTAAATTACTAGCATATTTGAGACTTACATTGTTTTCTTATTGAGGACCACTGGAGTGTATGAAACCTACAAACAACATTCAAATCAAGACATATTTTCATTAAGGCAGCCAGTGATATTTTAGACTGATACTCTAAATTTATTTTAATATAATCTGTGTTTCACTGGAAACCATGAACAGAGTAAAAATTTCCCCTTAACTGGCTTTTTAAACTCGATTACTAGATACTCTCTTGTCAAATGTATAATGAAAGTGAAGTCACTCAGTCATGTCTGACTCTTTGCAACCCCATGGACTGTAGCCTACCAGGTTCCTCCATCCATGGGATTTTCCATGCAAGAAATTTGGAGTGGGTTGCCATTTCCTTCTCCAGGAGATCTTCCCGACCCAGGGATTGAACCCAGGTCTCCTGCATTGTAGGTAGACGCTTTACCATCTGAGCCACCAGGGAAGTCCCTAATGTATGATGAGACCAGATAAATGGATTAAATTGTTATTAACACATATTCTGGGGGAGCAAATTGGGGGTGCTTTGACTCTCATATCTCATTTGTTTAAACTGAAAGAATAGTGGTTCAAATTTTTCTTTCTTAGCTGTGTTTTGTATTCTTATAGATATAAATACATGAAAACCATATATTGACAAGATTGTTCAAAGCTGGGAAAGAGCATCACCTCCATCATAAAGAACATGTACTCTTAGAGAACACAGTTGTACTCTGAAATTTTTAAAAGGCCTTTGAAGGGACTTCCCTGGTGGTCCAGTTGGCTGAGACTCTGTGCTCCCAGGGCAGGGGGCCTAGGTTTGATCCCTGGTCAGGGAACTAGATCCTACATGCCAAAACTAAGAGTTTGCATGCCACTACTAAGAGATCCTGCATGCCGCAACTAATACCTGGTGCAGCCAAATAAATAATTAATTTAAAAGGCCTTTGAAGATATCCTGCATGTTGGCAGTGTTCCAGAATCAGCTGGATCAGAGTGATACAGCTTAATATAGAACACTGCAGCCCTGAAGACTTGTGAAAGCCAAAATAGTGTCTACAGCAAATGAATGTTGATTAATGCTGATGGATCCAATCTTCACTGGGTGACATCTGTTGAGATTTCTTGAGGACTGAGATGTAGTTCTACAAAGAAAAGATCAAATATAACTAGTCTCTGAAATACACAAATGTTAACACTATTTCTAAATTTTTTTCTTTACCTAGAAGCAAAGAAGATGTAACTAATCTCCAATCTAGTGTGTTTGATTATTGATCATATATTAAAAAAAAAAAAACTAGCAAAGGACTTGGTTCCTTTTTTTTTTTTTTTCTGTTATTGGGTTTTTTTTTT
>SJXQ01000985.1:0-55437 GCA_006408695.1 Aepyceros melampus
AATACATTTGAATCAGTTCTAATGAGGTGGATGAAGCTGGAGCCGATTATACAGAGTGAAGTAACCCAGAAAGAAAAACACCAACACAGTATACTTACACATATATATGGAATTTAGAAAGATGGTAATGATAACCCTGTATGCGAGACAGCAAAAGAGACACAGATGTATAGAACAACCTTTTGGACTCTGTGGGAGAGGGAGAGGGTGGGATGATTTGGGAGAGTGGCAGTGTAACATGTATGATATCATAAGTGAAACGAATCGCCGGTCTAGGTTCGATGCGCGATGCAGGATGCTTGGGACTGATGCACGGGGATAATCCAGAGAGATGGTGTGGGGCGGGAGCGGGGAGGAGGGGGTCGGGATTGGGAGTTCAGGTACACTCGTGGCTGATTCATGTCGATGTATAGCAAAACGAATACAGTATTATAAAGCAAAACAAACTAAAAAATAAAAATTATTAAAAAAAATAATAAGGTTGGAAAAGTCATTCACTCAGTTTGTTTTGTTGGTCTCCTCTAAAGGGAGAGGAATCTGAAACAAGAAGGCCAAAATTAGCCACATACATCCTAGGCTCAAATGAGCTCATCTCCATCTCTGTTTTGATATTGATAGCTTGTATCTTCTTTCATTTTCTTTTGGTTAGTCAAGCTAGAAATTTCAATTTCATTTATATTTTCCAAGGAACAAGTTTTGCTGTTGTTGATTTTCTCTACTATTTTCCTGTTTTCAATTTCATTGACCTGTAATATTTATTATTTCTTTTTTCTATATTCTTTAGGCTTAAATTGCTCTTCTTTCTCTAGTTTTGTAAGGTGGAAACTTTACTGATTTTAGACTGTTCCTCTTTCCTAATATATGCATTTAATGCTATACATTTCCCTTTCATCACAACCCACCCATTTTAGTAAGTTATATTTTCATTTTACTTAAGTTTAAAACATTTTGTTATTTCTGTTTAGACAACCTCTTTGAACTATGGGTTATTTGGAAGTGTGTTCTGAAATTTCCAAACATTTGGGGATTTTCCATCTATCTTCCTGTTATTGATTTCTAGTCTAATTCCATTGTGAATTAGAATATAGTTTGTATGATTGTTACTTCTACATTTGTTAAGATCTATTTTATGACCCAGAATGTGGTCAATCTTGGTGAATGTTTCTTGTGAGCTTGAGAAAAATGTATATTCTGTTGTTGAGTACATTTTCTATTAATGTTAATTGGATCAAGTTGATTGATGGTGCTGTTCAGGTCATCAATATCCTTATTGATTTTCTGCTCACTTGATCTATCAATTACTGACAGAGGGTTACTGAAGTCTCCAGGATAATAATGGATTTGTGAATTTCTTCTTTCAGTTCTCTCAGTTTGCCTCATGCATTTTGATCTTTGTTCATCCCATTACTTTCACCTCTTAGTTTTTATATTTAAGTGGGTCTCTTGTAGGAAAACAAGAAACTTGCTTCTTATCTACTCAAATAATCCTTGTCTTTTAATTGGTGTATTTAGACCATTGACATTTAAAATGACTATTGACATCGATTATGTCTAACAAGTTTGTAACTCTTTTCATTTGTTGCATTTGTTCTTTATTTTTTGTTTTCTCCTTTTTCTTTGTTTTTAAACCTTATCCTGTTTTGAGTATCCTTACTTCTTCCTCCTGTACATTTTGACTTTTCTGTCATTCATTTCACTTACCCATATGCTATAGATATAACACATTTTAAAATTATTATTTTAAGCAAAGAGTTACTTTTAGATTAATTAATAAGAAAAAATATATTTTTCTTTTACCTTCACATATTCCTTCCCTAATATTCTTCCATTCTTTATGTAGATTCAAGTTCCTATCCTATAAAATTTCCCTTCTGGCTGAAGAATTTCTTGCAGAGTAGGTCTGCTGGTAATGAATTCTCTTGATTTTGTTTCTGAGTAGATCTGGTTGTGAACTCTCGATGTATGTGACTCACTGTATCCAGATTCCATGGTGGTGGTCTTCCCCTGCACCATCAATTCTAGGATAGAAGTGACAACTCCTAGGTCTTTACGTGTTTGAGTTGAATGAGAAGTGTTTTAAATAATTCTCTGTGCCTACTTAGAGCTCTTGAGTCCTGGCAAGTTGCTTTGCTGCCAGCTACACCACCCCTAGCCTCCTTTAAATGACAGACTCTTATTGCTTCCAAGTTCCCCAAATTGTGTCCTGGTCAGCTCCAAGTGTTATATAACCACAGGGACCTCAGCTGGAGCTGAGCAGAGCTGGTACTTCCCAAGACTATACTCTGACATCAGGTGGTCTTGAAAGAAGGCAAATCATGAAGGCTGGGGACTTGCTGCTCTGGTTAAGGATGCTCTTCTGGAATCTGACGAGCTGTTGGATCCCTGTTTCCCCACGTTGTGGAGAAGAAATAAATGCTGTGTAACGAATAACCTACAGACCTTAAGGTATGCCCTCCTGTGGCCCAGTGCTTTATATGATGGCACTGTGACAGGCTTGACACGGAAGGAATTCTTATGGACTAGAGGTGAATTATACTTAATGTAACTTAAGAAGCAAAACTCTTGTTATCAGTCTCTTTGGCTGTATCCTCTCCTTTATTTTCTTCCTAAATGGTACTTTTGTAGTACTTTTGATTTTCCTTAACCATGGATCTTATGCAGACATAGATTCACCTTCATCGTACAATGATTGAAACTACAGGGCAGGCATTATTCATGTCAACTCTGATTGATAAATAGGATATGTAAAATGTTTATACTCTTCTTAGATACTGGCACAGGACAACAAAGAAGCAGCCTACTGATCAATGTGATATTTTTGGTACCAAGGTGTCTGAAGCCTCGAGATCAATTGATTAATCTTGTTCATATGTGGATACTACGGATCTCAAAATGCCAAAAGGTGACAAAAATTGCTCCCTGATGGCCCCTCCAAGGGCACATGCCTCCAATCTGGGGACAAGGGAAATTCCTCTACCTTTTCAGATAGTGCTGCCCCCGACACCTTCTGTTATGGAATGTAGGCTATCATGGTGAACAGCATGGTGGGAAGGGTGAAAAACACTGAATGTGAAGAGTATTCAAGCAATGTACACCTTTGGGAACATTTTCTCGCTTAAGCTGAGTGTGAACTGTCTCACAATATTTCCCATGATGTTGAAGAATAGCAGGCCTTGAAAAATTTTCTCAGATTTTTGGGAGTCATCTGGTCTCTTTTTCATTCCCCAGACTTCTCTGAGACCCCACAGGGGTAACTAAGAAGAAGAAAATGGAAGAGATTGGGGAGGAAATGCAGAAGGGAGACTATGAACATAAAGAGGAGGGTAGGAGGGCCCCAGAGGATGGAGGTGAGTGGAAAGACTTGAGAGAAGACTGGTCCCATCAGTGAGGGCAATTCCTAGGGCTGTACATGGACAGGAAGTGGGAGAATATAAGACGTGGTAGGGATTCAGCAAGTGATCAGTGAGAGAAAGAATAAGACTGAGAGACGTAAAAGGTATCAGGGAAGGAAAAGGAGCTGAGTTTAAGAGATGTGTAACTGCGTGACACATCTGCACACACACACACACACGCACGCACCTCCCCCGAACCACACAGGCATAGCTACCAAAGAAGGGCCCACTGTCGTCACTAACTGCATTGTGCAGACAGAACTACTTAGAATAATTTGGAAATCGTACCTTATTTTGTTTAAGGGCACCTTTCTCTTTCATATGAGGGCAGTCCTTTCCCGTCACCACAGCTTTGATATCTGCCACCGGCACTGAAATTCATAAGAGAAAATGAAAGTAACTACATCATGTGACAGCATAAGTGTCCATAAAATAGCAAGACTAAGCAGCATCAGACCTGTTGGTACAGCTGCCATTCCCAGACACTACAGCAGGAAGAGAAAAGAGATGAAAAGAGGGAGAAGTCAGGCAGGCTCCAGGACAAGGAACTAAAATATACTCTTAATATTCTGGAAGAAAGCATTCCTGGGGAGAAAAATCTATGTTTATAAGTAGAATTTGTTTCAAGAAAAGAAATACCTAAAAAAAAAAGATTGCACACAACAATAAAAAACCCATCATAGTTGTGTTAAAAGTATGGCATTAGAAGAAACAATAATAAGTAATAGCGGTACTGATACTGATTTTATGGAAGACATCTATGTGCCTGGAGCAAATGCCAAGTGCTTCTTATAGACTGGTATTTCTTACTATAGTAGTGACATCACTTTAGTTTCTGAGTTTTGGATAATAAGGGGAGGTAACCCTATCACTCTCCTCTTTTACTTTCATCAAGAGGCTTTTTAGTTCCTCTTCACATTCTGCCATAAGGGTGGTGTCATCTGCATATCTGAGGTTATTGATATTTCTCCCAGCAATCTTGATTCCAGCTTGTGTTTCTTCCAGTCCAGCGTTTCTCATGATGTACTCTGCATAGAAGTTAAATAAGCAGGGTGACAATATACAGCCTTGACGTACTCTTTTTCCTATTTGGAACCAGTCTGTTGTTCCATGTCCAGTTCTAACTGTTGCTTCCTGACCTGCATACAGACTTCTCAAGAGGCAGGTCAGGTGGTCTGGTATTCCCATCTCTCTCAGAATTTTCCACAGTTTATTGTCATCCACACAGTCAAAGGCTTTGGCATAGTCAATAAAGCAGAAATAGATGTTTTTCTGGAACTCTCTTGCTTTTTCCATGATCCAGCGGATGTTGGCAATTTGATCTCTGGTTCCTCTGCCTTTTCTAATACCAGCTTGAACATCAGGAAGTTCACGGTTCACGTATTGCTGAAGCCTGGCTTGGAGAATTTTGAGCATTACTTTGCTAGCATGTGAGATGAGTGCAATTGTGCAGTAGTTTGAGCATTCTTTGGCATTGCCTTTCTTTGGGATTGGAATAAAAACTGACCTTTTCCAGTCCTGTGGCCACTGCTGAGTTTTCCAAATTTGCTGGCATATTGAGTGCAGCACTTTCACAGTATCATCTTTCAGGATTTGAAATAGCTCAACTGGAATTCCATCACCTCCACAAGCTTTGTGAAAAAGTTGGCTTAAAGCTCAACATTCAGAAAACGAAGATCATGGCATCTGGCCCCATCACTTCATGGGAAATAGATGGAGAAACAGTAGAAACAGTGTCAGACTTTGTTTTTTTGGGCTCCAAAATCACTGCAGATGGTGACTGCAGCCATGAAATTAAAAGGCGCTTACTCCTTGGAAGAAAAGTTATGACCAACCTAGATAGTATATTCAAAAGCAGAGACATTACTTTGCCGACTAAGGTCCGTCTAGTCAAGGCTATGGTTTTTCCTGTGGTCATGTATGGATGTGAGAGTTGGACTGTGAAGAAGGCTGAGCGCCGAAGAATTGATGCTTTTGAACTGTGGTGTTGGAGAAGACTCTTGAGAGTCCCTTGGACTGCAAGGAGATCCAACCAGTCCATTCTGAAGGAGATCAACCCTGGGATTTCTTTGGAAGGAATGATGCTAAAACTGAAGCTCCAGTACTTTGGTAAAGGCGCTTACTCCTTGGAAGGAAAGTTATGACCAACCTAGATAGCATATTCAAAAGCAGAGACATTACTTTACCGACTAAGGTCCGTCTACTCAAGGCTATGGTTTTTCCTGTGGTCATGTATGGATGTGAGAGTTGGACTGTGAAGAAAGTTGAGCGCAGAAGAATTGATGCTTTTGACCTGTGGTGTTGGAGAAGACTCTTGAGAGTCCCTTGGACTGCAAGGAGATCCAACCAGTCCATTCTGAAGGAGATCAACCCTGGGAGTTCTTTGGAAGGAATGATGCTAAAACTGAAGCTCCAGTACTTTGGCCACCTTATGTGAAGAGTTGACTCATTGGAAAAGACCCTGATGCTGGGAGGGATTGGGGGCAGGAGGAGAAGGGGACGACCAAGGATGAGATGGCTGGATGGCATCACGGACTCAATGGACGTGAGTCTGAGTGAACTCCAGGAGTTGGTGATGGACAGGGAGGCCTGGCGTGCTGCGATTCATGGGGTCGCAAAGAGTCGGACACGACTGAGCGACTGAACTGAACTGAGCCAACTCACAGCCCCCAACCCAGGGGTAGTCCTCTACCACAAAGGGGTAGACACCACTTCCAACAATATCTTAATACTTAATTACTAAGAAAATGGTGACATAGAGGTCATTTTCATGCCAGGCACGCATCAACCCTTTCAGTTCAGTTCATTTGCTCAGTCGTGTGTGATTCTGCAACTCTATGGACTTCAGCATGCCAGGTTGCCCTGTCCATCACCAGCTCCTGGAGCCTCCTCAAATTCGTGTCCATCGAGTCAGTGATGCCATCCAACCATCTCCTCCTCTGTTGTCTCCTTCTCCTCCTGCCTTCAATCTTTCCCAGCATCAGAGTCTTTTCCAGTGAGTCAGTTCTTCGCATCACGGGGCCAAAGTATTGGAGCTTCAACATCAGTCCTTCCAAAGAATATTCAGGATTGATTTCCTTTAGGATGGATGGTTGGATCTCCCTGCTGTCTGTCACTGTTTCTACTGTTTCCCCCTCTATTTGCCTTGAAGTGATGGGACCAGATGCCATGATCTTAGTGTTCTGAATGTTGAGTTTTAAGCCAATTTTTTCACTCTCTTCTTTCACTTTCTTTTTTTAAATTTTATTTTATTATTATTTTTTTTTTTACTTTACAATACTGTATTGGTTCCATCACGGGTGTACATGAGTTCCCAATCCTGAACCCCCCTCCCACCACACTCCTCATATCATCTCTCTGGGTCATCCCAGTGCACCAGCCCCAAGCATCCTGTATCCTGTATCGAACCTAGACTGGCGATTCATTTCTTACATGACAGTATACATGTTTCAATGCCATTCTCCGAGATCATCCCACCCTCTCCCTCTCCCACAGAATCCAACAGTCTGTTCTATGCATCTGTGTCTCTTTTGCTGTCTCGCATACATGGTTATCATTACCATCTTTCTAAATTTCATATATATGTGTTAGTATACTGTATTGGTGTTTTTCTTTCTGGCTTACTTCACTCTGTATAATCGGCTCCAGTTTCATTCATCCTCTTTCACTTTCATCAAGAGGCTCTTTAGTTCTTCACTTTCTGCCATAAGTGTGGTATCATCTGCATATCTGAAGTTATTGATATTTCTGCCAGCAATGTTGATTCCAGCTTCTGCTTCATCCAGTCCAGTATTTCTCATGATGTACTCTGCTGCTGCTGCTGCTGCTGCTGCTGCTCCTGCTGCTAAGTCACTTCAGTCATGTCTGACTCTGTGCGACCCCATAGATGGCACCCCACCAGGCTCCCCTGTCCCTGGGATTCTCCAGGCAAGAACACTGAAGTGGGTTGCCATTTCCTCCAATGCATGAAAGTGAAAAGTGAAAGTGAAGTCGCTCAGTCGTGTCCGACTCTTCGTGACCCCACAGACTGCAGCCTACCAGGCTCCTCCGTCCATGGGATTTTCCAGGCAAGAGTACTGGAGTGGGGTGCCATTGCCTTCTCCTGATGTACCTGCATAGAAGTTAAATAAGCAGGGTGACAATATACAGCCTTGACGTACTCCTTCCCCTGTTTGGATCCAGTCTGTTGTTCCATGTCCAGTTGTAGCTGTTGCTTCTTGACCTGCATACAGATTTCTCAGGAGGCAGATCAGGTGGTCTGGTATTCCCATATCTTTCAGAATTTTCCACAGTTTGTTGTGATCCACACAGTCAAAGGCTTTGGCATAGTCAATAAAGCAGAAGTAAATGTTTTTCTGGAACTCTCGCTTTTTCAGTGGTCCAGCGGATGTTGCAATTTGACTTCTGGTTCCTCTGCCTTTTCTAAATCCAGCTTGAACATCAGCCCTTTACTTGTACTTAAAACAGGTAGTTAAGTATATGGGTCTGAACTGCCTGAAACATGTGTGGACCAGTGGACCTATATAGAAATATGTTTTGGGTTAAAAGATTTGGATTAAGGTTCAAATTCTTGCTGTGCCACTTAAAAGCTGCATGATTTTGGCAAATGAGGTGAGTTTTCTAACTGTTTACATCTTTATCTTTAGGACAGTTTAATCATACCTACTGCCCTGGGCAGTATTAACTATGATAATAAATAAAAGGTGCCTAGTGTGTGGTAGGTTCTCAGTTAGCATCAGTTCCTTTTTTCTAGAGAAAAAAAAAATGACTTTGTATACCAAATATGGAGATAAGAGAAAGATAGAAGGTGAAATGACAGTAACTGAACCTCACAGGATGAAAAAAACCTACTTCAAAAGCAGCGTGATCCGTGTGGTTCTTCCTCTGTCTGATGTATGGATGGGAATATTTGAGCCATGATGGCTTTCTTCCCTTAAAACTCTCCAAATAAAGTTCATTTTCTTTCCTCAAAGCCAGGGAATCAAAGAAACAAAGATGCCAACCTGATAAGACCTGGAAATTAGAAATTAAAATGCCTTCCTCTCTGCATCTGTTTCAGACAGTTAATCATCTTTCTTTTGTTCATGACAGATACATTAAGCATATTTGGGTTGATGGTGAATACAATTATTTCGTCTCATTTAGGGACCGATGAGAAAACACTGATCAGCATTCTGACTGAGAGGACGAATGCACAACGGCAGCTGATTGCTAAGGAATATCAAGCAGTATGTGGAAAGGTACGGTTTCCCTAACCTAACAGGCAGCAATGAGCTAATCGCTGATGGATCAGGGCTGCTCCCACATGATGATGCCCCCAGATCTTTTATTTCAGGCCAGTGTAACAGAAAATGCCCAGTATATCCAGTCAATAGCCTGGAATAGATGTGGTTTTGCCCTTAACTGTCTGAATGGCCTTGGACATGTTGTTTGACCTTTCTGGACCTCAGTTATCTTCACCATTGAATAAGGAGGTTTGCCTTGGATCAGTGGCTCTAAATCAAGGATGATTTTGCTCCTCAGTGGCTATTTGGCAGCATCTCCAGACATGCTGATTGCCACAACTGGTGGGAGAGGGATGTTGCTGATACCTCATGGGACAAGATCAGAGAAGCTGCTCAACATCCTTCAATGCGCAAGACAGTCCCCACCACAAAGAATCATCCGATCAGTTATCTGATAAGTCCTGTCTTAGGTGATCTTCAATTTCTCTTTCAGCTTTAATATATTTATGTAATTATAGATTTTTAAATTCATTCAGTGAATGAAAACTTACTAAACACCAGAAGCTTTATAAGAACTCTTCAGGAACATTTTGTGTGTTTTTTCCACCTAGTTTTTTGAGTGTTGCGTTTTAGGCCAGCTTTTTCACTCTCCTCTTTCACCTTCGTCAAGAGGCTCTTCAGTTCCTGTTCCCATTATGCTATTAATGTATCAGCTGCATATCTGAGGTTATTGATATTTTTCCCAGCAGTGTTGATTCCAGCTTGTGCTTCACCCAGCCTTGCATTTCACATGATATACTTTGTACAGACTTTAAATAAGCAGGGTGACAATATATAGGCTTGCCGTACTCCTTCCCCAAATTTGGAACCAGTCTGTTGTTCCATGTCTGATACTAACTGTTGCTTCTTGAGCTGCATGCAGGTTTCTTAGAGGCAGGTAAGGTGGTGTGGTATTCCCATCTCTTTCAGAATTTTCCAGTTTGTTGTGATCCACACAGTCAAAGGCTTTAGCTTCATTTAGTCAATGAAGCAGAAGTAGATGGCTTTTGGAATTGCCTTGCTTTTTCTATGATCCCTTTAAGAAAATTTGCAGTGGCCACAGGACTGGAAAAGATCCTCTCCTTTCCAGTTCATATCAAATTTGGCAATTTGATCTCTCTTTCCTCTGCCATTTTAAAATCCAGCTTGTACATCTGGATATTCTCATTCACATATTGTTGAAGCCTAGTTTGAAGGATTTTGATCATTACCTTGCCAGCATGTGAAATGAGCATAGTTGTGTGATATTTTGAGCATTCTTTGGCATTGCTTTTCTTTGGGATTGGAATGAAAACTGACCTTTTCCAGTCCTGTGGCCACTGCTGAGTTTTCCAAATTTGCTGGCATTTTGAGTGCAGCACTTTCACAGCATCATCTTTACAGACTTGAAATAGGTTAGCTGGAATTCCATCCCCTCCACTAGCTTTGATCATAGTAATGCTTCCTAAGGTCCACTTGACTTCACACACCAGGGTGTCTGGCTCTAGTTGAGTGAGCACATTATCATGGTTATCTGGGTCATTAAGACCTTTTTTGTATAGTTCTGTGTATTCTTGCCACCTCGTCTTAATCTCTTTTGCTTCTGTTAGGTCCTTGCTGTTTCTGTCCTTTATTGTGCCCATCTTTGCATGAAATTTTCCATTGGTATCTCTAATTTTCTTGAAGAGATCTCTAGTCTTTCCCATTCTATTGTTTTCTTCTATTTCTTTGGATTGGTCAATTAAGAAGGCTTTCTTATCTCTCCTTGCTATTCTGGCTATTCCAACTCTGCATTCAGTTGGGTATATCTTTCCCTTTCTCCTTTGCCTTTTGCAAAGGGAAGTACTATAATATAATTTTTATTTTTAAAAGATTATTTTAGCTGCCTGGATAATGAACTGGTAAGGGAAGAGTAGAAACACAGCCCAGTCAGGTGTTCGGTCCAGGATCAAGAGGGTGTTGCGACCATCCACAGGCAGCCGAGGCGTCACCCAGCAATGTTCTCCCAGCCCACGGCTCCCTTAAGACCCCCTCCGTGTTTCCCCTGTGTGTGTGCTCAGTTACTCAGTTGTGTCCAACTTTTTGTGACCCCACAGACTGTAGCCCACTAGGTTCCTCTGTCCATGGGATTTTCCTGGCAAAAATACTGGAGTGGGTTGCTGTTTCTTTCTTCAGGGGCTCTTCCCCACCCAGGGATTGAAACTGTGTCTCCTGTAGTACAGGCCGTTTCTTTACTCCGGAGCCATTGAGGAAGCGCTGTATTCCCTTTATCAGATATTTCATATATTACATGGAAATTTTATCTTTGACTATTTCTGTTTTTCCCTTTAGGGTACAGTGTCCTAAGGGTAAGGATTGTGTCTAACTTATCATTAAGTGCCTGGCATAGAGCAGGTACCCAGTAAACACTTGTCAAATTAAAAGAATTGCCAAGCTTCTGGCCAAGACAACATACCCATGTTCAGGGAATGTGAACGATCCATTGGCCAATTCAGGATAGAGGGGAAGGATGACACCATGCCTCACAGTGGGACGGAAGGAGAGCCTGTGAAGCAAGACCCGGCTGAGGACAGATGGGTTGGAGTGTAGCCGCTGAGGAGGAAACCCCTCAGGATGACTACAGTGGCTCCATTCCATTGCTTTTGGCAGGAGCCTACCCCCACTACGCCCCCAGGGTCACGGAAGATGGTGGTCCCCACCCACATTGTCATAGCAGTCCGTTGGGCTTTCAGCCTCTTGTTTCAAGGTTGGAGATCATCAAGAGCAGGAAAAATAATTACTCAGTAATACTCCTTTGGCTATTAAAAATAGAAACCATATTACTTGCCTTCAAGCAAGGGAGATGGATTGGACTTAGGTAACGTGTGAAAACACTGCCGAAAGAGGGTATCAATAAGTAAGGTTTCCCCGTTGCCACATTTCTAGTTTCCCCTGCTTTTGTTGCCAGAAAACCGCTTGGATGCTTCCTGGTCCCACACTCCGAGCAGAGGCAAATGACCACACACTGTCTTCCCTCATCTTTTCCCTTTGAAGCTATTTGGCAGACACTGAGAAGCCAGGTGGAATGGAGCACCTCCTGTTAAAACTGAGTGTGAATTACGGGGTTCCTCCCTCATCCTCTTCCCTCACCCAGCCCCAGCACTGAGAACATCAAGGGCCTGGGAAATGCATTTTAATAGACAGTTCCTATCTGTGCCCCTCACAGAACCTCCTCCACTGCCTTCCCTCCAGGAAACTATCTATAAAACAGAACATTTTGGAAGCAGTCATAAAATGCAGATTAATAGCCATAGAAGTATTTTCACCATTTCTGTTTATCTCCTATGGATGTGTATGTTTTTTGTCTAAATTCATACATTCCTGTTCATCTATTACAGGATGACTTTGGAGGAAGAGAAGAAGTAGTTCATGATTTTCTCTTTCTTTTAATGTCAGGAACTGAAAGATGACTTGAAGGGTGATCTCTCTGGCCACTTCAAGGGTCTCATGGTAGCCCTGGTGACCCCACCAGCAGTGTTTGATGCGAAACAGCTGAAGAAATCCATGAAGGTATGAGCTCTGCACAGGCCGTTTCTGCCAAGGATTTGATGATCAGAAAGAGTGTCTTTCTTCCAGTGCACACTTGAGCACATGCTTAGTTGCTCAGTCATGTCCGACTCTATGGGACCCCGTGGGCTGTAACCTGCCAGCCTCCTCTGTCCATGGATTCTCCAGGCAAGAATACTTGAGCGGGTTGCCATTTCCTTCTCCAAGGATCTTCCCAGCCCAGGGATGGAACCTGAGTCTCTTGTGTCACCTGCATTTTCAAGTGGGTTCTTTCCCCTGAGACACTGGGGAAGGCCTGCACCTTTGAGGTATGGGAGTCAATGTGATGGATTTGGAGATTGCGTGCTCTCCAACTATTAGAACAGCCCTGAAATGGAAAGCAGTTGTGGAACCTTAAGCCCACGTGTTCCTAGCCTGAAAGGATATTGCCCATTTTGTTTTTTTGACCTGAGGAGTCAAATTCTCTATTTTGTTGTCACTGAGAGTTGGTGGCTCCATCATTAACCCCAGTGCCTAGGCCCCAAAACTAGAACTATCCTTGATCCCTCGCTTCCTCTCACACATCAAAGCCACCTTTTTTTTCTTTTTTCCAGAGAAGCTCAGCTCTCTTAATTAAGGCTCTTTGACTGATTGAATTAGGCCTGCTTAGAATATCTAAGATGCTCCCCCAAAAGGTCGATCGATAATGGACTGTAACTGCAAAATACTTTCACAGCAACACTAGATTAATGTTTGATTGAATAATTGAGGACTGTAGCCTGGCCAGATTGACACTAAAGCTGATCATTACACCCTCTCCTCCCCTGCCCACCACCCCAATTCATTGCTGTAGCTGTACTGGCTTTCTTGCTGCTCTGTGGACATTCTCAGCTTATTCCTATCTTGAAGTCTTTGTACATGATGTTCTTTCCATCTGGAACACTATTCTTCCAGATATTTTCTGTTAATTCATTCAGTTTAATTTTCTTAATTGCACCTATTACCATCTAAAATTATCTTGTTAATTTTCAGTCATTTACATATTATTTTTTCCATCCAATGAACAGGCAAACTTTGATCACATCAGGGAACCTCATCCCTTTAGGAACCTCCTCTCGTTCTAGAGGAAAGCCTGTGATGAAATAGATGCTTGACATACGAATGAGTTCCAAGAGTGAGTTTATAAAGTCCAATTTGTTCATAAATCCAACAAAGTTAGCCTAGGTACTCAGCTAATTATCAGCTATATAGTACGATACTGTAATAGATTTATAATACTGTTCACACAAATAATATATTAAAAAAACAAACAGGGAATAGAACAGTTTTAATCTTACAGTATTAATGCCTTGAAAAATACAGTAGTACAGCAGTACAGTACAAACGTTGGCATACAGGAGCATGTTCAAGTCTTTGAAAGTTTGCAACTTAAAGGTTTGTGTGTAGGAGACTTGCTGTATTTGTTGACCTGAAGGGGGGAAGGAAGAAGTCTAGTTCTGAGGCAAGACTATCTTCTTCCCATCAGAGATAATCACTTTATTTTCTGTGAAAGAAGTATAGATACCCCACAAAGCAGATGACAAGAGGTACAAGAGATATATTGGGTGAAATGCTTACAAAGGATAAAGAAGAGACAGAGCAGGGTAGGTGGGGTGAAACTGCTGACTACAGTGCGAGTGTGACACCTGTGAAAGGAGAGAGGGAAGGAAGGAGGCACAGACAGGAAGAGCCTCCGTCTACAGCACTGCCCTGAGGAAGCTGTGGCAGACCGATGGGGAGCCCTGAGCAAGGTGTGCCCTTTGGAGGAGTCTTACATGGGGTGGAATGGTGGCCCAGCTTTGGTTCCCCTTCCATGCTCAGTCATAGCTGTAAACAGCCTGGAGAGACCATGATCTTGGTGTGAATTTTGGGGCAGATCCAAGGTTTGGAAGCTGTCAGCCAGCTACATTCTTTGTAGCATGTTCTCTTGAAATGAAATCTCAGCAGTGCATTTCTGTGGCTGCTACAGGGGGAACAGCTTAGCAGGTGAAATGGTGAGAATTAGATTAGCCAACAAGGATTAGAAATTTTCCCTCTATGTAAAAGAAATCCAAAGGAAGCCATCACAGCTCAGTATCATGGCACCATCATTATCAGACCTTCAGTCTTGAGGTTCCACCATCTTCAGCCTGTAGATTATACTTCTTATCTAGACGGCTGCTCAACATCCAGCCATTACACCTTTATTCCAGACAACTGAAGAGTCAAAGACCAAGACGTGTTCATCTTTTTTCTTTACGGACTCCCAGAAATTGTACGTGAGGCATCACATGTATTTCATGGATCAGAATTTAGTTATATAGATAAACTCAGCTCTAAGGGAAGCTGAGAAATACGGTCTTTATTTGGGTGCATGTGTGCTAAGTTGCTTCATTTGTGTCCACCTCTTCGCAGCTCCATGGACTATAGCTCTCCAGGCTCCTCTGTCCATGAGATCCTCCAGGCAAGAATACTGGAGGGGTTGCCATGCCTTCCTCCAAGGGATCTTTCCAACCCAGGAATCAAACTCACATCTATTGCATTGGCAGGCAGGTTCTTTACCACTGAGCCATCTGGGAAGCCACTTTATTTGGGTAGCTTTGTGCTAAGTTTAAAAATGGAGATTCTATCAATGATGAATTCTGATCAATGATGATAAAAGAAATATTGGATCTGCTCAATTTTGCTGTAAACCTAGAACTGCTCTAAAATGAATCAGGAGCTTGGGATTAACATATGCACACGAATGTATAAAAGATAGATAACCAGCAAGAGCCTACTGTATAGCCCAGGGAGCTTTACTCAATATTCTGTGATAACCTATATGAGAAAAAATGTATATATGTTAATGTATAACTGAATCATTTTGCTGTACACCTGAAACTAACATGACATTGTAATCAACTATACTTCAATAAAGTTTTAAAAAGAAGGAAAGCACCCCCCCAAAAAAAGTCTATTTAAAAATAATAAAATAAATAATTTGAAAAGGAGATCTATTGGGGAACCACTAGGAAGCTTTGCCAGTTCAGTTCAGTTCAGTCGCTCAGTCGTGTCTGACTTTTTGCGACCCCATGGATCGCAACACACCAGGCCTCCTTGTCCATCACCAACTCCCGGAGTTCAATCAGACTCATGCCTATCGAGTCAGTGATGCCATCCAGCCATCTCATCCTCTGTCGTCCCCTTCTCCTCCTGCCCCCCAATCCCTCCCAGCATCAGAGTCTTTTCCAATGAGTCAACTCTTCGCATGAGGTGGCCAAAGTACTGGAGTTTCAGCTTTAGCATCATTCCTTCCAAAGAAATCCCAGGGCTGATCTCCTTCAGAATGGACTGGTTGGATCTCCTTGCAGTCCAAGGGGCTCTCAAGAGTCTTCTCCAACACCACAGTTCAAAAGCATCAATTCTTCGGCGCTCAGCCTTCTGCACAGTCCGACTCTCACAACCATACATGACCACAGGAAAAACCATAGCCTTGACTAGACGGACCTCAGTTGGCAAGTAATGTCTCTGCTTTTGAATATGCTATATAGGTTGGTCATAACTTTTCTTCCAAGAGGGACACAGTTCAGCCTCTTTTCTTGTACTACCTTGACCTGCTTTGATCAAGTGCTAGTGTAAATGGCTTCTACAGTGTGACTCAGTGACCTCAGTATAAACCAAGACTCAGAAATCACTAGCCTCTAAACCAGCTGCGCTCATGGTCTCATACAATATCGAGGCTTTAAAAACCTCCCCAATGAAGAGGATGATGCCTGCTGACCAACGCGGTACGTTGGCACAAGGATGAACTCATTCAAAAGAATTGCAGAGCCCTCTCTAAATACAATGACACATTTGAATGCTCACTTCCGATCCTGATGTAAGCTTTCCCTTTATACTCTTTCCTCCCAGTCAATGAATTTTTACACTACAGCAGGACATTTTCTTTAAAATTTTAGTGTCAGTTAACTTTAGATGATTCATGTTATTTTAATACTAAAATATACAGAAAATTTAAATACTGGTTTAAAGAAAGTGATTGATTAAAAATGATTCTTTTCTTCCGTGTAAAACAAGATATTAAGACAGAAGACAGAAGTGCATAAAGCTGAGTTTTGTAAAGTGGTCTAAAAATAGTTTTCCATGAGACTTCCCTGGTGATTCAGTGGTTAAAAATCTGTCTTCCAGTGCAAGAGAGATGGGTTCGATCCCTGGTCCAGGAACTAAGATCCCACATCCTGTGGGTCAACTAAGCTGGCATGCCACAACTAGAGATCCTGAATGCCACGACTAAGACCCAGTGCAGTCAAATAAATAAATATTTTTTTTAAATGTAGTTTTCCTTTTTCTTTCTAGGGCACTGGGACAAATGAGGATGCACTGATCGAAATTCTAACCACTAGGACGAGCAAGCAGATGCAGGAGATCGGCCATGCCTTCTATACAGGTGATCTTGTTTTCTGCTTACCTTTACTGCTGTTCACACCTATATGAGCCAACGCTATTTTCCCCCAGAAACCCCCCAAGCTCTTCTTCATGAGGATTTTGAGAAGGCAAGAGTATAAAAAGGAGGACACATTCTACAATGAGCTAAGGACTTTTAGCCCATTTAGTGGATTTTTCAGAGAACATTTTAATATGATCTGAGCTAGAAACTGCTACATAGCAATGGCATTAATGCTTTGTTATGTAAACATTACAACTCTAGTGGATTTTGCTCTCAGCAATCGCTGCTTAATTGAATCAACCATTTTCATCAATGGAAGAGACTCAAATTGTATATTCATGGTGAAGGTGAAGTCGCTCAGTTGTGTCCGACTCTTTGCAACCCCGTGGACTGTAACCTCCTAGGCTTCTCCATCCTTGGGATTCTCCAGGCAAGAACACTGGAGTGGATTGCCATTCCTTCTCCAGGGGATCTTCCCGACCCAGGGAACGAACCCGGGTCTCCTGCATTGGAGGCAGATGCTTTAACCTCTGAGACATGCTAAAAACACTGGGCTTAGCCTCATGATTTTTGGTGTGGGAAATTGTATGTGTGTGTGTGCTCAGTCGTGTCTAACTCTTGGTGATCCCATGGACTGTAGCCCGCCAGACCCTTCTGCCCATAGAACTTTTCAGGCAAGAATGCTGGAGTGGGTTGCCATTTCCTACTCCAGGGTACCATCAAGACGGGTGGTGTGAAGAGATGTACTGGGAAAGGTTTAGGAGGGTCCCAAACACAGCACTTGCAGGTCTGCAAGATGCATCCCCCTCCCAGCCCAGTGATGTATCAATTTAACTGCCAACCAGGGAGGGTCACTTGGTCTTTGGTGTCTGGGGTTTTCAGTGGGGTTTTATTACACATGCCTGATTTTTTTTTTTTTTTTTTTTTTAGAAACTAAGCAACAGAACATTTTCCTTATTTATTTATTTTTGGCTGCCCTGGGTCTTCATTGCTGCACACAGGCTTTCTCTAGTTGCAGCAGTCAGGGGCTACTCTTGGTTGTGTTGCATGGGCTTCTCACTGCGGTGGCTTCTCTTGTTGCAGAGCATGGACTCTAGAGCGTGCAGGCTTCAGTAGTGCGGCACACGGGCGTAGGTGCCCCATGGCATGTGCGATCTTCCCAGACTGGGGATCGAACTCGTGCCCTCTGCATTTCATCGCACATGGATTCTTACCCACTGGACCACCAAGGAAGTCAGTCCTACACAGGCATGACTGACTGACTCCATCACAGCCATGTGACTGAACTCTATCTTCTGCCCACTAGAGGTCAGGCTGATATCACATGGTTCAAAGCCTTAACCCTTTAGTCACCAAGTTGATCTTTCTAGTGTGACCCAGCGCCATCTGGAGTCATCTTGTTAGCATAAACTCAGCTGTGGTTCAAGGGACCCTCCATGAATAACAGTGATATTCCTATTGGGGAATTCTGATTGTTTAGAGGTTAACTGCAAAAAGCAAGGGACAATGACCAGCCCAATTCTTATTAAACAACAGCTCCCTGTCACCCCCTCCAAGTACCTTAAGGGAGCCATGGTTTCTATGGTTTTGCATCATGGGAGCTTTTACAGTAGAAGAGAGCAAAAGGAGGGATATACCAGTCCCCAGGTGGGTGTTAAAGTTTACTTTGAGAATTTCTCATTAAAATGTAGATCCCTCAAAGATAGGTGACTATTTTATTGTTAATGTGCTAATCAGGTCTAGTCAGAAAACCAGAAACACATTAGGTGCTTAACAGAGAGAATTTTAATATCAAGAATTGTTTAAGCACCTTCTGGAAAACTGAAAAAGTGGAACAGAAACACAGGGGTAGCTCAGAAGTGTAACCCTCAAGGCCGGGACGAGATTAGGGTTTTTAGAAACTAGCTCAGAGGAGGGTGCTGGTACTTTCCGGTGTTGGTACTGGGTTGGCCAGAAGTTGTTCTGGTTTTTCTGTAATATTTTATGGGAAAACCCAAACAAACTTTTTGGCCAACCCAATACTTCAGGGGTTCAGAGGAGAGGCCTCAGAATTGGAGTTCAGATTTCTGTGGAGGGGAAGGGGGCTCCATCTCGCTAGGGCTAGTACCTCCAGGGGCATGTAAACAGGTGACTTGTTCAGAAGCCTGGAGCCAACTGCTGCTGTCTGGGTGAATCTCTTCACCAGGTTGACACTGTCCTTCCTTCCTCCTCCTGCCTTCCATCTGATTTCCCTCTACTCCCCTCATTGGTGGAACCTGAGAGGGAGGTGAGGTTGGGGCGGGGGGACAAAAGAGAAATAAATTTGTCGAGTCCTGCCCCTAGCTCCACAAGTCAAGGTGTAGAGGGGCAAAATTTGGGGTAGATGAGACCATTGCTCAAAAATAGACATAGATGGGTACATGGTGGGTGTTTAATGTCTTTAATTCCCTCAGTTCAACAAGATGTACTTATAAAAAATCACCAGACCCTGGAGCTGTATCCCAAGATACTATGTTGCTTTTTGGTATCTGTTAGAAGAGTTACCACTCCGTGAGCTGACTGACCCCAAAATTCTCCCTGAAGTTCAGCATTTATTTATGTACAAACAGCCCTGTGGTGTAATCTCTATGAAGGAGGAATTTTGGTCTTTTTTCCTCTATGTTTTATTTTCAGTGCTCAGAATATTTTTTGAATGGATATCCCTAAGATTGAGATAGGGGACCTCAAAAGCCAAGTGAATGGGACTATTGTTTTGCAAATATGACAAGTGGATCCTTGTTCAGAGTTACCAGATGTCTCAGTATCTGTGTGAGTTAAGCTCTCTAAAGCTAGAAAGAATTGAACCACATCTAGGTTCCCTTGGTAAGTAGGGATTCATGATACACAAGAATTGAAAGAAGGAAATAGTAAAAGAAGGAAGAGAGCTAGAGCCAGTAGTCTCAATCATGTAGAGCCAAGCTGATACAGAACACAGAACTTTCCTAGGGACTCAGCCTTCCAGTCACTCCCTTTGCGTCAGGCATCCATGGCTCCCCTGTGCATCTCCATCCAAGCAACACTTTCCCCTCCTTCTCTGCCTCTGCTGTTCTTGAGGAGACCAAGTAACATCTCTTCACTCACCACATGCTATGGTTTCTGATTTTTTCTTGGCTTCAGTTTTATGCTTTATTTCTGGGAGTCTTCCACTTCATTGTTACTCTTTTTAAAAACTTCTATACGGCTCACTCTGTAACAGAGAAGATACAGTGGGCCCAGAAAGGCGCTTTCTTTTGGGCAGAGTTCTCCCACCAGGTCACCTCGTAGGCTGCTGGCTACCTCTAGTCAGAGGCCAGCTCCGTTGCAGTCAGCTGTAGTGAGAGCGATGGCATCATATAATGTGAAACAGTGACCTATGCATTAGAAATCCGTCAGATGAACTGCCAGCATGGCCCTCATAGAGGGACCAGGTATATGGAGTGGCTTGTACAGTACAATGATACAATAACACTTCAATGAATAGAGACCTAAATTCTGAACTCTTCCCAGTATTCTAAAGTCAACAGTGCATGAGAGAACACTGAATCAGGAATCAAGAGCTCTAACTTCTGCTTCAAACTTCTGCATTATTAAGACACTGTATTTGTTTTTCTGTACGCTACTGTACCCCAAAATGCATAAAGTAGTTTTAAACTTTTATTGAAAAAATTTTCATATTTTTAGTCTCAGTTCAGTTCAGTCACTCAGTCATGTCCAACTCTTTGTGACCCCATGAACTGCAGCACGCCAGGCCTCCCTATCAATCACCAACTCCCAGAGTTCACCCAACCCATGTCCATTGAGTCGGTGATGCCATCTAACCATCTCATCCTCTGTCATCCCCTTCTCCTCCTGCCTTCAATCTTACCCAACATCAAGGTCTTTTCCAGTCAGTCAGCTCTTTGCATCAAGTGGCCAAAATATTGGAGTTTCAGCTTCAACGTGAGTCCTTCCAATGAACACCCAGGACTGATTTCCTTTAGGATGGACTGGTTGGATCTCCTTGCTGTCCAAGGGACTCTCAAGTCTTCTCCAACACCACAGTTCAAAAGCATCAATTCTTCAGCACCCAGCTTTCTTTGTAGTCCAGCTCTCACATCCATACATGACCACTGGAAAAAACATAGCCTTGACTAGACGGACCTTTGTTGGCAAAGTAATGTCTCTGCTTTTGAATATGCTATCTAATTGCTCATAACTTTCCTTCCAAGGAGTAAGCATCTTTTAATTTCATGGCTGCAATCACCATCTGCAGTGACTTTGGAGCCCCCAGAACTAAAGTCAGCCACTGTTTCCACTGTTTCCCCATGTATATCCTATGAAGTGATGGGACCAGATGCCATGATCTTCATTTTCTGAATGTTGAGCTTTAAGCCAACTTTTTCACTCTCCTCTTTCACTTTCATCAAGAGGCTTTTTAGTTCCTTTTCACTTTCTGCCATAAGGGTGGTGTCATCTGCATATGTGAGGTGATTGATATTTCTCCTGGCAATCTTGATTCCAGCTTGTGCTTCATCCAGTCCAGCATTTCTCATGATGTACTCTGCATATAAGTTAAATAAGCAGGGTGACAATATACAGCCTTGATGTACTCCTTTTCCTATTTGGAACCAGTATATTGTTCCATGTCTAATTCTAACTGTTCCTTCCTGTTTTCCTACCAAAAAATACCTGGAGTAAAAAGGAGGTGTGGGAAGTTGCATGAGACTCATCTAGATAATTCTAGTATTATAAAATACTTCTCCAAATTCTAACAAATCAGCATCATCCTTAGGCTTGATATTTTTAAATTAAAATATTTTTTCTAAGAGTGAAGGATAGATGTAACAATAATACAAGTTAGGGAAAATGATGCCTACTAAATGTTAATATTACTTAGATAAATAGTCTGTAATTATAGTGGATTTTGTTTACTTGAATTGCTCTGGAAAATTATAGATTTCATAAAAGAGGCTTACTAAAATCATACTGAGAAAGTTTCTCTCTCAACACAGTTCTTAAGATTAGATCATCTCAAATCATTTTCTTTTTTTAAATTTGTTTTTGGCTCCACTGGGTCTTTGTTGCTGCACTCGGGCTTTCTCTAGTTGCAGCGCATGGGCCTTCTCATTGCAGTGACTTCACTTGTTGCAGCTCATGGACTGTAGAGCGTGGGGTCAGTGGTTGCAGCACCCTGCAACTTAGTTGCCCCTTGGCATGTAGGAACTTTCGGACCATGAATCAAACCCATGTCCCTTGCATTGGCGGGTGGATTCTTAACCAGTGGGCCACCAGGGAAGTCCTCACATCACTTTCTATAGTTGTCCTTTACTGATTTAAAAGGACAAGTATTCATATGACTGATTTATAGAGTTCTTGAGAATGAGGCAGGCAGTTCAAATAGCCCCATGGTGTCAGCTGCATCCAGGTGTACCAGTGGCTCCAAGAGAACTACTACTCCGTGGATGGAACAGAACAAAAGTTTTAAGATGCATTGAACACTGCACATCACAGGCTATGTAAAAAGGGCTACTAAAATAACACACAGTCAGCATTTGTTATGGAAAAACAGTATGTTTTAGGGTAGCTTTCTCACTTTTGAGAGCTATCAAATAATGCAACCTAGCTGTATGCATTAACATTAGAGATAGGTTCAATACAGCAAAAATAACAGTGGCTTAAGTAAGATGAACATTTATTTCTTTCATATATAGAAATGTGGACATAAGCAATTCTAGGACTAGTATGATAGCTCCTCAGAACTTTCAGGAACCCAGACCCCTTCCTGCTTATTTTTATGACATCACTCAGATGTAGTCCTTCACAGAACAAGATGGCTGCCTGAGCTCCAGCAATCAATCTACACACCAAGCAGTAGGACGGAGGAAGGCACGAAGATGGACATGAGCCATCACTAAGGAGATTTCCCAGCAGTGTCCTAAAGGTCTGCTTATATTTCATGCCAAAAGGAGAGCTGAGAATGTGGTCTTGAAGCTGTGTGTACTATGTCTTACTTAAGGCCAGGTTTCTATTCCTATGGAAGAAAGATGTAATAGAAATTGGAAAGCAAACTAATAGCTTAGCCACCCTAGCTTTCTCACTATACATTTCTTAGTACCATAGTCAATGAAATGAACCATGATTTGATCCAGAATGGCAGCTTTTTTTTTTTTCTGTTCTATGCTACTACACCACCACACACTATAGTAATAGTTATAAGAAGAATTTATCTATTGCAGAAGAGCACTAAAAGTTAAGAAAAGAAGCAGTAGCAAGATTTATTTTATCAGGTACTCATTCCTTGCCAATGTTGACATTTACGCTTTTCTGTTTTAAAATAATATTTTTAGCTTCTCAAGGCTTAGTTTCATTCTTATCTGGTTTCAGTGTACAAGAAGAGTCTTGGAGATGAGATTAGTTCTGAAACATCGGGTGATTTCCGGAAAGCCCTGTTGATTTTGGCAAATGTAAGTTTTTATTTTTCATTTTCCCCAATAAGATGCATGCTCAATAATGATTTTTAGGAAGTTTTCAAACAACCAAACTGAGACAGTGAGACTGCAATTTTCCTTATGAAATGATTTGTTCATTTTACATTTGCATCACCACCATGCAGCATAATATTTAACTACCATCATGAAAGGATAACATAATGATCTTGTTTTGATCAGTATATGGATTAAATGTATTTTGATCAGGGCTGTAATACATTAGAAAATATTCTGTAAGTTCATCTGAGCTTCCCTGGTGATAGTAAAGAATCAGCCTGCAATATGGGAGACCTAGGTTCAATTCCTGAGTCAGGAAGATCCCCTGGAGGAGGGGATGGCAACCCACTCCAGTATTCTTGCCTGGAGAATCCCGTGGACAGAGGAGCCTGGCAGGCTACAGTTCATGGGGTCTTGAAGAGTTGGACACAACTGAGCAACTAAACACACACACAAGTTCACCTAGAAGAAAAATCATTTATTTCCATTGTAAGTGTCGCCACTTTTAAGAAGATGCTGATTTTCTTCTGAACTCCAAAGAATATATAACTTTTGGTAGCGTTTAAATTAAGTAGGAAGCATAATTGAGAATTACCTTCAGAGAAGTTGTATATCAGTCTCAGGCCTTAAAAAGTGACTTTCTGCAACTTCATCCTTGCCCTCTGTAAAGAGCCGATAAACCATTCATCACCATGTGACCAAAATGTGGCCACACCTTGCTGTCTCTTTTTAGGATGCTCATGGCTTTATAAAAAAGGTGGTAAGGTCAAGCACAATAAAGGGTGGAATGGTATGGGCCTAATAGAAACAGAAGATATTAAGAAGAGGTGGCAAGAATACACATAAGAACTATACAAAAAAGATCATCACGACCCAGAAAACCATGATGGTGTGATCACTAATCTAGAGCCAGACATCCTGGAATGTGAAGTCAAGTGGGCCTTAGGAAGAATCACTATGAACAAAGCTAGTGGAGGTGATGGAATTGCAGTTGAGCTATTTCAAGTCTGAAAAGATGATGCTGTGAAAGTGCTGCACTCAAAATGCCAGCAAATTTGGAAAACTCAGCAGTGGCCACAGGACTGGAAAAGGCTAGTTTTCATTCCAGTCTCAAAGAAAGGCAATGCCAAAGAATGTTCAAACTACCACACAATTGCACTCATCTCACAGGCTAGCAAAGCAATGCTCAAATTTCTCCAAGCCAGGCTTCAGCAGTATGTGAACTGAGAACTTCTGGATGTTCAAGCTGGTTTTAGAAAAGGCAGAGGAACCAGAGATCAAATTGCCAACATCCACTGGATCATCAAAAAAGCAAGAGAGTTCTAGAGAAACATCTACTTCTGCTTTATTGACTATGCCAAAGCCTTTGACTGTGTGGATCACAACAAACTGGAAAATTCTGAAAGAGATGGAAATACCAGACCACCTTACCTGCCTCCTGAGAAATCTGTATGCAGGTCAAGAAGCAACAGTTAGAACTGGACATGGAACAATGGACTGGTTCCAAATTGGGAAAGGAGTACGTCAAGGCTGTATATAGTCACCCTGTTTATTTAACTTATATGCAGAGTACATCATGAGAAATGCCAGGCTGGATGAAGCACAAACTGGAATCAAGATTGCTGGGAGAAATATCAATAACCTCAGATATGCAGATGACACCCATATGGCAGAAAGTGAAGAAGAACTAAAGAGCCTCTTGAAGAAAGTGAAAGAGAAGAGTAAACTCTCCTCTTAAAAGTGGCTTAAAACTCAACATTCAGAAAACAAAGATCATGGCATCTGGTCCTATCAGTTCAGTTCAGTTCATCACTCAGTTGTGTCCGACTCTTTGTGACCCCATGAATCACAGCATGCCAGGCCTCCTTGTCCATCACCAACTCCTGGACTTCACTCAAACTAACGTCCATCGAGTCGGTGATGCCATCCAGCCATCTCATCCTTTGTTGTCCCCTTCTCCTCCTGCCCCCCAATCCCTCCCAGCATCAGAGTCTTTTCCAGTGAATCAACTCTTCGCATGATGTGGCCAAAGTACTGGAGTTTCAGCTTTAGTATCATTCCTTCCAAAGACCACCTAGGGCTGATCTCCTTCAGAATGGACTGGTTGGATCTCCTTGCAGAGAGAGGTCTCCTTGCAGACCTCTCAACGGTCTTCTCCCAACACCACAGTTCAAAAGCATTAATTCTTCGGCGCTCAGCCTTCTTCACAGTCCAACTCTCACATCCATACATGACCACAGGAAAAACCATAGCCTTGACTAGACGGACCTTTGTTGGCAAAGTAATGTCTCTGTTTTTCAATATGCTATCAGGGTTGGTCATAACTTTTCTTCCAGGGAGTAAACTTCTTTTAATTTCATGGCTGCAGTCACCATCTGCAGTGATTTTGGAGCCCAAAAAAATAAAGTCTGACACTGTTTCCACTACTTCCCCATCTCTTTGCCATGAAGGGATGGGACCAGATGCCATGATCTTCGTTTTCTGAATGTTCAGCTTTAAGCCAACTTTTTCACTCTCCTCTTTCACTTTCGTCAAGAGGCTTTTTAGTTCCTCTTCACTTTCTGCCATAAGGGTGGTGTCATCTGCATATGTGAGGTGATTGATATTTCTCCTGGCAATCTTCATTCTAGCTTATGCTTCTTCCAGCCCAGCGTTTCTCATGATGTTCTCTGCATATAAGTTAAATAAGCAGGGTGACAATATACATCCTTGACGTCCTCCTTTTCCTATTTGGAACCAGTCTGTTGTTCCATGTCCAGTTCTAACTGTTGCTTCCTGACCTGCATACAGGTTTCTCAAGAGGCAGGTCAAGTGATCTGATATTCCCATCTTTTCAGAATTTTCCACATGGTCCCATCACTTCATGACAAATAGATGGGGAAGCAATGGAAACAGTGAGAGACTTTATTTTCTTGGGCTCCAAAATCACTGCAGATGGTGACTGCAGCCATGAAATTAAAAGACACTTGCTCCTTGGAAGAAAAGCTCTGACAAACCAAACAGCATATTAAAAAGCAGAGACATTACTTTGCTAACAAAGGCCTGTCTAGTCAAAGTTATGGTTTTTCCAAGTAGTCCTGTATGGATGTGAGAGTTGGACTATAAGGAAAGCTGAGCACCAAAGAATTGATGTTTTTAAACTGTGGTGTTGGGGAAGACTCTTGAGAGTCCCTTGGACAGCAAGGAGATCCAACCAGTCCATCCTAAAGGAGATCAGTCCTGAATATTCATTGGAAGGACTGATGCTCAAGCTGAAATTCCAATACTTTGGCCACCTGATGCAAAGAACTGACTCATTGTTAAAAGACCCTGATGCAAGGAAAGATTGAAAGTGGAAGGAGAAGGGGATGACAGAGGCTGAGATGGTTGGATTGCATCACTGACTCAATGGACATGCATTTGAGTAAGCTCCAGGAGTTGGTGGTGGACAGGGAAGCCTTGCCTGCTGCAGTCCATGGAGTTGCAAAGAGTGGGACACGACTGAGGGACTGAACTGAACTGTGCTGAAGGTCAGGATGAGATACAGTCATAGATGTGTATAAGAGGAGCTTCCCAGGTGGCACTAGTGGTAAAGAACCCGCCTGCCAATGCAGGAGACATAGGAGATGCAGGTTTGACCCCTGGCTTGGGAAGATCCCCTGGAGGAGGAGATGGCAACCCACTCCCGTATTTTTGCCTAGAGAATCCCTTGGACAGAGACGTTTGGCTGGCTATAGCCCATAGGCTCCCAAATGTTGGACACAGCTGAAGCAACTTAGCATGCACGCACTCACATGTGCAAGAGAGGAAATGACTTAAGCCATATCTCAACAGCCTCTTTCAGCTGATTTATACACCCCTTAATGTGTAAGAAATCCCGATCACTGTCCCAGCCTGAGGGTCGAGGCAACACTTGTCATTATGACCGCAGGGAACAATTTATCCTTATTATAGTTTCAGTTTTTTTCAGCGGCGAAAGCCTTTTGAAGTTTGAATCTATAAATCCAAGTTGATGAGACATCGCTACAAACATACAATCCCACAGGTCAGTATTAAGTGTGCATCTAGCTGTATGTGTGGTGAGCACACACGCCCACAGGAGGCAGTGGAGAGCAGGGCTCCTGGACAGGGTTTCACAGTGGGCCTGGACCTTCCTACTCCTCTGCTGCCTACCAGCTGTATGTACTTAGACACGTTACTATAACTCAAGCCTTAAAGCCTTCATTTCACATCTGTAAAATTAAAATAATAGTATTATCAACCACAGAGGGTGCTGTGAAAATACAGAGAGAGAAAGAGTATAAATAACAGCAGAGAAAGTCATTGATACGTGGTGGTGGCAGCTGATTGGAATTAATGCCAACGATCATCAACACTTTTATTATTGAAACAGAGTGAATGATGAAAGGAAACCAAGAAAGCCACAAACCAGAGAAGGCTAGTTGGAGCAGAGTAGCAGCAGCACTGGAAGCAACAGAGAAAAGAAATCATGCAAAAGTCAGGCAGGCATACAAAGACCTAATATTTGTAAATAGGCATAAATATATTTTTAAAAATTTTTGTTTTTTATTTATTTATACTAAAGCATAATTGCTGAATTGATGCTTTTGAACTGTGGTGTTGGAGAAGACTCTTGAGAGTCTCTTGGATTTCAAGGAGATCCAACCAGTCCATTCTGAAGATCAGCCCTGGGTGTTCTTTGGAAGGAATGTTACTAAAGCTGAAACTCCAGTACTTTGGCCACTTCATGCGAAGAGTTGACTCATTGGAAAAGACTCTGATGCTGGGAGGGATTGGGGGCAGGAGGAAAAGGGGACAACAGAGGAGGAGATGGCTGGATGGCATCACCGACTCGATGGACATGAGTTTGAGCAAGCTCCAAGGGTTGGTGATGGAAGGGGGGCCTGGCTTGCTGCAGTCCATGGTGTTGCAAAGAATGGGACATGACTGAGCAACTGAAGTGACTGAACTTCATTTATAGTTATCATAAAATATTGACTTTATTTCCTGTGTTGTGCAGTGTATCCTTAAAGCTTATTTTATATCTAATAATTTATATCTCTTATTCCCCTAACCCTATAATGCCCCTGCTCACTTCCCTTTCCCCATTTGTAACCAGTAATTTAGAACAAATGCATTTTTTAAAGTATTATAGCCAAAAGTTTCATTCATCTATAATTTGCAAAATAATTCAGGCAATCCTCTTTCCTTCTCCATCTTCCATCTTCTATAATGTCCTGAATAATTTATGTGCAGACACACACACTTAGCCACAGAGCCTTCAACAGTAGAGTTAGTGGAGAATCTTTGAGTTTGGGGTTTATTTTAATAGACTTTATTTTTAGAGCAGTTTTAGATTTCCAGAAAAATGCAGCAGAAGCTGCAGAAACCTCCCTCATGCCCCTCCTCCTCGCACACATCTTGCGTTAGCAGGGTATATTGGCTATAGTTGATGAATGAATTAAATGATAAATGAATTAGATGATGATTCCATAATGAATGAATGAACTGACACATTATTAACTAAAGTCCATACGTTAGGATTCACTGTTTGCGTTATACATTCTATGTGTTGGGACAAATGTTTAATGTCTTGTGTCCACAGTCACAGAATCATATGGAATAGTTTTACTGCCCTAAAAATCTTCTGTGTTTCAGCCATTCATCGCTCTCTTTCTCCCTCTGAACCTCTAGTAGCCAGTGATCTTTTTATCTCTATAGTTTTGCCTTTTCCAGATGGTCCTATAGTGGAAATAATACAATGTATAGGCTTTTCAGACTGCATCATTTCATGGCTTAATAACTCCTCATTTCCTTTTTTTTTTTTTTTCATCACTGAGTGCTACTTCACTGTGGGCTTCCCAGGTGGCTCAGTGGTAAAGAATTCACCTACCAATGCAGGAGACCTGTGTTCAATCCTGGGTCAGAAAGATCCCCCAGAGAAGGAAATGGCAACCCACTCCAGTGTTCTTGCCTGGGAAATCACACAGACGGAGGATGGTGGGCTACAGTCCACGGGGTCACAAAGAGTCGGACACGACAGAGAGAGAGATGTTGAGCGTCTTCTCATGCATTTTCTTGCCGTTTGTGTATCTGATGTCTATTCAGATGCTTTGCCCCATTATTAATTGGGTTGTTTGTTCTCTTTTTGTCGAGTTTTAAGAGCTTCTGTGTATTTTAGATACAAGTCCTGTATCAGATATGTGTTTGCATACATTTTCCCCCAAGGTGTGGCTTGTCTTATGAATCCCTGAAGACCTTGAGTTTCCAGAGAAGGAAACTTGTGCTCGGAAGACTGTAGGGATTTGCTGCAGATTTCATGGCTAATCAGCGGCAGGGCCAGAAAGAGAGCTGTGAGTGCTCAATTCCTTTGGGCCATGTGGTCCTCACTGGAAGAAACAGCTCTAAGAGGCCCTGCGGGTTCAAATGCCAAATGATGGAATATTTATCTTTAAAAAGACTGCCTTCATTTTTATCTTCTCTGATTAGGGCAGAAGAGATGAGAGTCTAAAAGTGGATGAGCAGCTGGCCAGAAAGGATGCTCAGGTCAGTAACAGAGCAGAGAAAACATCTCCTTGAACTCTCCTCCCTCCTGACTGCCTTCTTATATCTCCGGCATCAGCTGGGGCCATGCTCTCTTCTTTTCTGTCTGAAGGAGAAGCCTGAAGCCCAGCGGTACCTTAGCTCCATCTTTCTGCCTTCCCCAGTGCTGGTTATCATTCCCCTGGCTCCTGCCACTTCAACTGTCAGATTTTTCTGCTAGAAGTGAGAGACAAGGCTTATCGAAGACCTCAATGACCTATGAAATAAACTTGCCCCTCTTCTCATCCCACCTCCTCAAAAAGAGACAGAATTGGGTCCGTACTAGCATTTACGTCTTCTCTCTTTTCCAACAGATTCTCTATAATGCTGGTGAAAAGAGATGGGGCACGGATGAAGAGCCTTCACTGACATCCTGTGTCTAAGGAGCTTTCCTCAATTGAAACTGAGTATGGACTCACGTTACAATCTTTGTATTTTTTTCTCTGCGTTGTGTTGTTTTTGCAAGTACTTCAGGGTTTAATATACATAATTCTGGAAAACGAAGTTAAAAATGGTGAAGGCAGTCCCATTTTTATGTACAGACATTTCAGGAAACAACCTGGGGAAGCTGTGCTCCAACTCAAGGGAAAATCAACAGTACTCGGGTTTTACCCTCGGAGCTGAGTAGATTACCTGTGTGTGTTTAGTCACTCAGTCATGTCCAACTCTTTGCAACCCCATGGACTGTAGCCCAACAGGTTCTTCTGTCCATCAGATTTTCCAGGCAGGAATACTGGAGTGTGTTGCCATTTCCTCCTCCAAAGGGATCTTCCTGATCCAGGGATCAAAGCCACACTTCCTGTGTCGCCTGCATTGCAGGCAGATTCTTTACCCCCTAGTATTGATGTTCAGTCATTCAGTTGTGTCCAACTCTTTGCAACTCTTTGGACTGCAGCATGCCAGACTCCCGTGTCCTTAACCATCTCCTGGAGCTTGCTCAAACTCATGTCCATTGAATCGGTGATGCCATCCAGCCATCTCATTCTCTGTTATACCTTTCTCCTCCTGCCTTCAATCTTGCCCAGGATCCGGGTCTTTTCTAATGAATCAGTTCTTGCCGGGAGCCAGCGTGGAGAATCCCGCCCATGGCAAAGTTCATGAGGAAGAGGCATGATGGGCAAAGGCGAGATCAGGGCTCGAGGGGCCTCCTGGACCTGCTTGAGCATCTACCCGCAAACCAGAATCTGTCTGTCTTACTCTTCTGACATTATCAGGGGGCTATCCCCGACCACCTTTCTCTGGAAAGAGTTAACTTAGGGTCTAGTTGATAAATCTCCTGGGCATAAAAGGAGTGTTTCCAACCCACTGTTAGCATTCTAGCTTACTTGGCAGGTTTATCCAAACTCTTGCAACCTTGTTGAGCCAATGCTTGCTGCCAAGTTCTCACATCCCTTATCCATTGTGTTCCTGGGAGTGCATATAGTCAGGATGTAGAAATAACAAGCAGTCGCTTTAGCATTAGCAACATTAGACTTTGAGTTAATAAGTTCTTTCTTTGCTGTAACCCGCTGAATCTTTGCTCCATAAAAATGTAACTCTGTACTTTAAGGGTGACACAGGCTAGGAATTTAAGAAGAAACACTTTAAGGGAAAATTATTGTTCTGGCTGACCAACCTTTATCAAAAAGGGGTCATAAAATATCAACAGGCCTCCAGGCCAGAAGATAATGTACAAAAAATAAGACTCTTGCAGAAAAGAACCTGGTATCGATAAAAGTTAATACTGATGGAATGTTGAGTTGACTCTGCATTTTCACCTTGCTGTATGTGCAACTCAGGGTATAAAAGCTCTCTCTGAAAATAAAGTAAGGGGCCTTGCTCACCGAAGAAGCTTGGTCTCCCCATGTTTTTCTTTCCTTATCTCTTTCTCTATCTTTCTTCATTCGCCAGTGTTGTCCATCCTGAGGATATCCCTGGACTCTGCTGAGGCTGGACCTCGGCAAGTTCTTTGCATCAAGTGGCCAAAGTTTTGGAGCTTCAGCTTCAGCATCAGTCCTTCCAATGAATATTCAGGACTGATTTCCTTTAGGATTGACTGGTTTGATCTCCTTGCTCTCCAAGGGACTCTCAAGAGTCTTCTCCAATACCACAGTTCTAAAGCATCAGTTCTTCAGTGCTTAGCCTTTTTTATTGTCCAGCTCTCACATCGATACATAACTACTGGATAAACCATAGCTTTGGCTAGATGGACCTTTGTTGGCAAAATAATGTCTCTGCTTTTTAACATGCTATCTTGGTTTGTCATAGCTTTTCTTCCAAAGAGCAAAGTCTTTTAATTTCATGGCTGCAGTCACCATCTGCAATGATTTTGGAACCCAAAAGAATAAGTTTGTCACTGTTTCCATTGTTTCCCCATCTATTTGACCTGAAGTGATGGGACAGGATGTCCAGATCTTCAGTTTTTGAATGTTGAGTTTTAAGCCAGCTTTTTCCTTCTCTTCTTTCAACTTCATCAAGAGGCTCTTTAGTTCCTCTTTGCTTTCTGCCATAAGGGTGGTGTCATCTGCATATCTGAGGTTATTGATATTTCTCCCGGCAATCTTGATTCCACCTTGTGGTTCATCCAGCCCAGCATTTTGCATGATGTACTCTGCATATCAGTTAAATAAGCAGGGTGACAATATACAGCCTTAATGTACTCCTTTCCCAATTTGGAACCAGTCCATTGTTCTATGTCTGATTCTAACTTGCTTCTTGACCTGCATACAGATTTCTCAGGAGGCAGGTAAAGTGGTTTGGTATTCCCATCTCTTGAAGAATTTTTTGACTATGATCCACACAGTCAAAGACTTAGCATCATCAATGAAGTAGATGTTTTTCTGGAATTACCTTGCTTTTCTATGATCAGCAGATGTTGGTCATTTGATCTCTGGTTCCTCTGCCTTTTCTAAATCAGCTTGTACATCTGGAAGTTCTCAGTTGATGTACCATTGAAGCCTAGCTTGAAGGATTTTGAGCATTACCTTCTAGCATGTGAAATGAGTGTGTGACAGATAACAGACAGGGTCAGTTTGGGAGGGAGGAAAGAGGAGCCGCCCTCTGGCTGAAAGCAGAGAGGAGTGTTCCTGCTGATGGCAGATCCTGAATCACGGCTTCCAGTCCCTTTCTTGCCTAGGTAGCTACTTTCCAGGAAAACCAGGCATTACGGGTGATCTCTGTTAATGCATAAATATGGATTATCATTCAACTTTTTCTGATATGAAGGTAAATGAGTGCGGTGGGGAAGCTGTCTTTCTCAGACCAGCTATTCCATGGAACTGCTAAGCACCCACCCCTTCACTCATGCATCTCCCTGGGTCATTCTGGAAGCAACAGCACCCAAAAATCCAGAACTCCACTTCCTGTGGACATCTTAACTGTATCTTCCCTGTGCTGATCTAGAGAACCACCACGGTGCATGACTATGCTTATGCCGAGTTCGTGGGAAAATGAGGAGACTTGGACATTGAAATTTCATCCTTTTTATAAAATAATAGTAATAGTATATTATAGTTGCTTTATTAAATCTTTATTTGAAAAATAAAAACCAAACAATCATAGATCTCCAAATTTTCTGTTTTCAAATTTTACTTGGAAACAATATACTTGGCTTGTAAAGTATCCCTCCAAGCTAGGTGGTGTGTATACAAGTTTTACTTCTGGGAAATATTGACCAAGAACTTCCAATGCCTTCCAGGAAGTATGAAATAGGCTCTGCTGCCTTGGGGAGTGATTTATTATTCAGCACAAAGAAATCCTCACAGTTAAGATTTCAGTAGCAGATTTAAAACATATTTGACTCATGACCTCATTCTTGTTTCTCAGGTGCTGTTATCTTTTAAAAGTTAGCCCACCTTGCTAGAGAAATTGTTTATCATTTAACCTTTCAGGCTATTTTAAATGCTTACAGCCTGGGATGGGGAGGGAAGAAAGTAGAGAGAGAGATTAATCATTGAAGAAAATGGCCTATGAAGTTCAAGTTTTATTGTCGGTGATATTTTTAAATAAAAAACAAAAACTTTGTGCTGAGTTTTTGATGGTTTAAAGAAGTGTCTGTGCTTGCTACTTAATAACATGACTCGCTGCATATCAAATCAGAAGCTAAAATATATTCAGGTGTCAACTGGGATGCTTTCAATTTTTTTGCAATGCTGCTTTTCAGCATTTGATGAATACAGAAACATCAGCCAGAAGGACATCGAGGACAGCATAAAAGGAGAATTGTCTGGGCATTTTGAAGACTTACTGCTGGCCATAGGTAAGTCCATGAGTGCTTATAAACTGAGACACTGTTCAGTCAGTGTCAGGATCAGCTCTTTTCATCTCAGAATCCTGACTGATCCATCTTTATGCCCCCCAGAGCCCTCAGCACAGTCCATGGTACACACCATATGCTCCACAAATACTGTGAAATGGATGCAGGAAGATGTTCTCTGTTTAGGGCTTCCTTTGCCTTTTAACTTTGTGTTTATCTTGGTACCACGTTTGGATTATAAACTCCTTGAGAAAGAAAAATGTTACACTTCTACTGGCATTTTTATGGAGCCGTTGAAAGCATAGATCTAAGCCCATATGGTAATTAATCATGTTTGGTTATTTTTGGAAGATGTCAGTGGCCTCCCAACATTAAACTCAGGACAGAGCTACAGGTCTCCTCCTTGTTGGCTGTGCGAATCAGAAATAAAATAAGTCACAGACTGAATCTGTGCCTGGAGAGACACGTGGATTAACAAGCAGACAAAAACATGGTTATGTAAGCTGATCTGTCTTTTCCATCAGGTCTCTGCAGCCTGTGCTTTTAGGCACCCAAAGAACACCTTGCAAGAAAGATGTATTCAGAGGAAAGAGACACTCTTCAAAGACAGGATTCAGTGACCATTCTAGTCCAAGTCAAGAGTGCGTGGTGCTTAGTCAATCAGTTGTGTCCCACTCTTTGTGACCCCATGGTCTGTGGCCCTCCAGGCTCCTCTGTCCATGGGATTTTTCAGGCAAAAGTACTGGACTGGGTTGCCATTTCATCCTCTAGGGGATCTTCCCGACCCAGGGATCAAACCCATGTCTCCTGTGTTTTCTGTGTTGTAGGCGGATTCTTTACCCGCAACTCAGTCTAAATGCTCATAAGCACACAGAATTGTTCAGAATCCTAAAATTCTCCAATTTCTGGTCACTGTTGGTCTTGCTTCTCCACTAATGCCAGGGTAGGAGTACCTGTCCTCCACAAAACTTATCATTTCACCAGTGAAATATCATATCTAACATCAATCATAATCATTAATAGCTTCTCCAGTGAGATCAAGATAGCTGATTTCTAAGCATACCCTCCAGAGTGAGGCTCTGATTCATCTTTCAAATGCTAATTACCACCTCTGGAGGGTGGAAGGTGCCTCAAATTGTACTTTTTAAATGAACACTTGTCAGGCACGTACGACATGCTCGGCATTATACTAACCTCTTGGCAAACATCAACCCATTTAAGCCTCATGACAATCCCATGGGTAAGGGACTGTTGTTATCCCCATAGGAGACCTGAGGCACCAAAAGGTTAAGTTCCTTTCCCAGGTTACTCAGGAAAGTGTGGTGGAGCTGGGGTTCTAACCTAGGCATTTGGGCTCCACAGCCTGTGATGTTAACCAGCCTCTCCAATGTGCTTCAGGGCAAACAGAGATTGAAACCTGCACGTGTCACCCCGTCCGCAGTGAAGTATTCTAAATTACAGAAAAAGTACCAGGGAGCAAGCCCTCCCTAAGGTTTGGGCTCTATTCTCAGGATTTCCTCTGCATGTGTTATTTCACTAACTTCTGATCCTCTCTTCAGTGCCAAGAATAGGATCCAAATGCTGCTTTAAAAAAATATGTACACACACACACACACACACACATATATATATGGGCTTCCCAGGTGGCACTAGTGGTAAAGGACCCACCTGCCAATGCAGGGGACATAAGAGACACAAGTTCAGTCCCTGAGTGGAGAAGACCCCCTGGAGGAGGGCCTGGCAACCAACTCCAGTATTCTTGCCTGGAGAATCCCATGGACAGAGGAGCCTGGTGGGCTACCATCGATAAGACTGCACAGAGTCAGACACAACTGAAGCATCTTAGCAAGCACATATGTGTGTGTGTATGCATAGGTGACTTGCTAAAAGACAGGCCAAGAAAGAGTAAAAAAGCTTCTTTTTAAATTAAAAAAAAAAAAACGAATCAGAGATCAGTCTCCATACTTAGCTTTGAGAATATTCCAGTGTCAGTGATATAGCCAGTTAATTTTTTTCATTTCATCTTTTAACCTTTACATCAGTTTTGCTGCTTTTTACCTTGCCTGCTGTATTATTTGAAAAACTTTATTAAGATGTACAAATTCTCACTTCATTGAGCTAAGAAGCATTTTTGGAAATAGATACTGAATTATGCACTAAATTTGGGCTACAGTGTGTGTTATTTTATCAAGTGAAAGAAAGACTTTAACTGATTTAAAGTTCAAGATATGTCTCACTTTCATTTTCTATTTCAGTCTATCATTGGAATACATTTATAAAAAATCTTTATTGAGATAGAAGTCAAGTACCATAAAATTCACCCAAAGTATGCAATTAGTGCTCTCTGGTTTCACAGAGTTGTATACAGCTGTCACCAGAATCTAAGTTTGGGATCTTTCCATCAGCCCTCAAAGAAACCCTGTGCCCACTGACAGTCACTCCCCACTCCTCCCCACCCCTTGCAGCCACCAGTTTCCTTTCTGTGTCAATAGATCTGCCTGTCCTGGCTATTTCATACACAAGGAATCTAATACACTGCCAACACATAGCTTTCGACACGAAAAACCATCTCACATCTTAGAAATGTGTGGTAGGAAGATCGCTAGTTGTCAAAACTGTACGTAGATAGCAAGAAGCTTTCTTCAAAAAGACTATTTCATTAGGGAGAAGACTTTAATCTCAGAAATGTATACAGGAGTCTGAAAATCAAACAGAAAAAGCTTTTCTTTTATGGGGAAGAGATAAACAGATCTTAGCAGAAGCTTTTTTTTTTTTTTGAGATTGATTTTTCGCTGTGCTGGGTCTTCGTTGCTGCACGCGCTTTTCTCTAGTTGTGGCAAGGGGGGCTCTTTTTTAGTTGTGGTGTGTGGGCTTATCATTGAGGTGCCGTCTCTTCTGGAGCAAGAACTCTAGGGGGTGCGGGCTCCAGTAGCTATAGCTCGTGGGCTCAGTAGCCGTGGCACAGCATGTGGGATCTCCCCGGACCCAGGGATTGAACCCATGTCCTTTGCATTGGTAGGTGGATTCTTAACCACTGGACCATCAGGAAAGCCCTAGCAGGAATTTTTAAAGAAGTTGGACAAGCAAGGAGGCAGGATCATTGGGGGTTGACAGGAAGCATGTCTCGCCATGTCAGCTCGTTCTTAGGACAAGCTGAAAAGGAGGCATGTTGGCATTTTGGTACTTGCTCAGTCTGGGGATCAAGCGAGGATTCAGGGGCCAGTGACGGGTCAGGGGAAAAAAAAAAAAAGGCCTGAGAAAGTTTGGTCAAAAGAACACAGATGGTATGAAGCAGGCAGCCATGAACTCTTGATCATCATAACGAACTTCAATAGACTCCCTGATTTTTTGGAATTTCCCGAGTTTCCCTACTGGGGTTGAGTCTTAAAGTAGGCTTCCTTATACTGTATATGCTAACCACTTCCCCAAATATTCAGACCTGAGGAACAGACCTGGTAGTTAAGACCATAAAGTGAAGGAGAGGATAAAGGATTATGGAAAGAAAGGATTCCCTGCATTTAGTTTGTGGGGAGCGAGATGATTGAAAGACTTAATAGGATAAAAGTGGGCATAAAGACTTTCAATCAAATGATTAAGGCTTGCTGAATATAAGTTTGAGAAAAATATAGGTAATACCAATTCACGTCCTTGGTTTCTTCTCAGACAATTTCAAATCTGTAGCTGTTATCATGTTTGTCCCAGATTCCAGATTCCATGTTCCTATTACATTTCTCTGTTTGCCTTAAGACACAGACACAAAAGGTCTTTTCACTTTCCTTAAAAGAGTCTGAAAGGCACTATGAGAAAGCCACTGTTCTTGTTCTGATCTCCAAAATTCATTATAAAACTCATTCACTTTTGGTCAGCTTTCTACCTAGAGATTAAATTTAAGATGATACAAGTAATTGTGCTGCAATAAACAGACTAATTCCCTACAGAATTTTCTAGTCCTGGCTACTTTCACTTTAAAGGATAATTCATTTGCTCATGTTTTTGCCAGTTATCTTTTTCATTATTATTATTATTTCTGCTTTACTCATTATTTCAAAATAAAGAATTGAAAAATTTTAGTGTGTTTCTTTAATGACTGAATTTAGATTACACACACTGGTTATAATGTAATTAATCAGTCTACAAATTCTAATTCAGTCACTTAAGAAAAAAATCTTTCTATTGGAAAAATTGGTTTTAAGCTGAGTTCCAGTGCCCCTATTTGCCTCATGAGTTATTTGGAGCAACACCTCTGCAATCTTTAGACCCAAGCTATTCATCAGTAGTCAAAGATGTTAGAAATGGAGCAGCAGTACACCCTAGGGAGTTATCAAATGTAAGCGTAGGTGTTGGTGTGTCTGGGATCTGGAAATGAGTCAGCTGCTGTGGAGTATCTTTGGCAGGTAATGTTATTTTCCCTGTGGCTAAGGATAATTACTGTGTTAAAGTTCCATGCAAATATGACGTTATAAGGCTTCAAAATTCAGGTTAAGCATTCATTCGTTCTTTCATTCTAAAGAAAAGCTAGGAGTGGGGAGGAGGAGAATGGTATGGTTACCCAAAAAGAATCTTTTTAAAAAATGTATTACTATAGATTAACTCAATTTCTATTAAATGAAACTGAACATTACTTTGCTTTTTTTATAATAGTTCGTTGTGCGAGGAACACGCCTGCCTTTTTAGCTGAAAGACTGTACCAAGCTTTGAAGGTTGGTCTGGAAATTTCATCTATATTCTTAGCTTCCCTCAAGGAAAATGTAAAAATATGACTTAATATTGATGGCATTTCCTATTTCTTTTCCATTTTGATAGAGTTCTCTTTTGTAGCTAATCTGTCTACTAATTTGGCTCATAGGTTGATAATGAGTTTCCTAAACATTAGAGAGGTAGGTGCACTGAAGTGCTGACTGAATTATTCCTCCCACTTCACAGTAATGTAGACATTTGATTGGTTTTAGGACAACAGCCCCCAAACGTGATCCAGTGGCCTCTCAAGCCGCCTTACTTAAAACACGCTGAGCTAGCCGCCTTTCAGGATGTAGAAATCCTGTGTTTTCTCGTCTGCTGTCACTTCTAGGCGGGGAGCTCTGGGAATCTGTTCAGTTCTTTCTCGTTTATATCTTCAGACCCTCATAGTGAGCCTGGTATGCAGAAGATGCTGACTGCAATTTCTTCCTGGACATTTCCTATAGAAATCCATGTGCCCTTTCAAAGCTGTGTCCACAATAAACACAGCACTTTGGTCACCTCCCATCCCAGTCTTGCTCTGCGTCCTGCCTTCAGTCATCTCAGTGGATAACACCGATAGAAACTAGCCTTGCCCGACTCACTGAAGTTATACCTTTCCTCCCCAGCCTGGATCTCTACAATTCAGCCACATCAGCCTTCTTTCTATTCCGTGATTACTCCAACATCTACCCATGTCAGGGTCTTGGCGTTTGTCATGCTCCCTGCCTGGTGTGTGTCTCCTCCAGATTGATCTACGGCTGCCTCCTCTGATCTCTGAGGTCTCAGCTCGTGTGTCCTCCTGAGAGAGGTCTTCCCTGTCTACCCAGGTCAACTGACTTCCTTTCACTCACACTCCACCCCATCGTTCTCAGTACCATTAACTGACTGTCCTTCCTGTCCACCTCCATCAGCGAGAACTCCATGAGAATGTGTGTTCTGTAAGCATTTGTTGAGCTCAGTAAGCATTTGTTGAATGAATAAATGCATGGTGTCAATATCCACCTGACCGCTCAGCTAGAAATTCTACACTTCTCTTTCCCTTTTTCTTCTCAAACATCATTAAGATTTGTCAGTCTACGTTGACAAGCATCTCTTAAATCTTATCAATTTTCTCCATTCCTACTACCATTATTGTAGATCAGGCCATCAACATCTCATTCTGTCTCTCTCTCAGTTATATAATCACTTCTGGATGGATCTCAAAGCTTCCAGTCTTATTCTGTCATCTTCATCCTACTCTTTTCCTGAAATCCATTCTTCATACTGCTGCTGTCAAAGGAACCTTCTGAACTACAAATCTGATCTGATCTCAACACACTCATTTTTAACAGACTGCAAATAGTTCTTCACACTCAGGATGAAGTCAGAATTTCATTTCATGGTTTATAAGGTCTGGCCTTTCCAGATATATTTCTTGCTATTCCTTCTTATTACTTATGTATCCTTAAATATGGTATTATTTCTTGCCCTAAAACGTCAGATATGCTGTATCTTATATTGAAACATTTATTTTTTTTCCCTCTGCATAAGAACTCCATTCCTTCTTCTCCTGGCTGACTATTTAGGCCCCAGCTTAAATCCCACTTTCTCAAACAGTCCTTTACTAATCCTTGATTAGAATATGGTAGGCCTCCCTAACATATGTTCCCATGGTACCCAATACTTCCCATATGTCAGATTTTATTGTAATGGCCCATTTTCTCACTGTATCCTTTACAAAACTGAAAGCTTAACAGGGGCGTCTCATCTCTGTTTTCAGCATTTAGCAATGCGATGGCAGAAACTGTTTCTTGAATAAATGAATGAGGGTGTTTGATGAAAAATGAGAGAAGGAGTCACCATGGTTGAATAGTCTGTGTACCATTATCAGTGTCTCATGAATAGAGATCCACGTGTTGTTTTGTGAGCAATGAGATTGGTCTCGTGGACGCTTGCATTTCTTAACAGGGTGCCGGAACTGATGAGTTTACTCTGAACCGAATAATGGTTTCCAGATCAGAAATTGACCTTCTGGACATTCGAGCAGAGTTTAAGAAGCTTTCTGGCTACTCCCTGTATTCAGCAATTAAAGTAAGTCTCTTCTTAAAAATAGCAAAACATATCTTGCCTCTCTCTACCCGTCATCTTTCCCTTATAATCCTCAAAACATGGAAATTTGTGACTTAGGTTTCTTTCTCCTTGTCAGTGTGTAAATGTGTTTTCTAAATTATTTGTCAGCCATAAAAAGGAGTGAATTTGAGTCAGTGGTGATGTGGATGAATCTAGAATCTGTCATACAGAGTGGAGTAAGTCACAAAGAGGAAAACAAGTATCATGTATTAATGCACAAATATGGAATCTGGAAGAATGGTGCTGCTGAACCTATTTTCAGGGCAGGAATAGAGGTACAGAGGTAGAGAATGGATTTGTGGACACCAGGAGAGAAGGAGAGGGTGGGACACATTGAGAGAGTAACATTGACATATATGCACTTCTTTGGGTGAAATAGCCAGTGGGAAGCTGGTGTGTACAGCACGTGGAACTCAGCCTGATGCTCATGATGACCCAGATGGATGGCATGGGGGTGGCTGGGAGGGACGTTTCAGAGGAAGGGTATATGTGTATACATATGGCTGATTCATGTTTTGTACAGCAGAAACTTAACACAACATTGTAAAGCAATTCTATTCCAACCTAAAGATTAAGAAAAAAGAAAGAAAGAAACCTCAAAAAAACAGTGACACAATATTCTTAAAGATAGTAATTATTTTTCAGCTCTAAAATCCTAGGTACATAAAAGGCACTCAACATTTTATTTTTTTCAGGTTTAGTGGCCACTGATTTTTCTTCTTTTGTGAATTGCATATGCAAATTGCTTATCTGTTTTCTTATACTGCACTGTTTTAATTTATTTCAGTTATTCTTTCTGGCAGTAGAACAAAAGTATGTATTTTACATTTCCTCTGTTTTACACAAAAGATAACATGATTCTGCACTTCGAGGTTCTTTTCATTTCAGGAAGGAAGCTTTCTCATTCTTTTTTTTAAACTTTTTATTTTGCATTGGAGTATAGCCGATTGATTAACAATGTTGTGATAGTTTCAGATGAACAGTGAAGGAACTCAACCATACATGCACATGTATCCATTCTCCCCCAAATTTCCCTCCTGTCCAGACTGCCACATAGCATTGAGCAGAGTTCCATGTGCTATACAGTAGGTCCTTGTTGGTTATTCATTTCAAATACAGTAATGTGTACATGTCCATCCTAAACTCCCTAACTGTCCCTTCCCTCCACCGTTCCACCTGCCGGCAGCCATAAGTTCATTCTCTAAGACTATGAATCTCTTTCTGTTTTGCAAGTAAGTGCATTTGTATCATTTCTTTTCAGGTTCCACATATAAGGGATGTCTTACAATATTTCTCCTTCTTTGTCTGACTTACTTCACTCAGCATGACACTCTCTAAGTCTACCATGTTGCTGCAAATAACATTATTTCATTCTTTTTAATGGCTGGGTAATATTCCATTGTATGTATGTACCATATCTTCTTTACCCATTCTTTTGTGGATGGACATTTAGGTTGCGAGGAAGCTCTCTCATTCTTTTTAACAGCTGCCTATCATTCCATTACTTGTATATTTGTACCTACCACATCAACAGATGTTTCAAGTTTCTTGCTATTCTACACAACACTGCAGTACGCATGTGTGATTTCATCAGGTACCAGTGTATCTGAAGGATAAGTGCTCGATAGTAGGTAGGAGTGTGAGACAGATGTCAGTACACCTGTAATTTTGATTGTTGTTCAGTTGCTAGTCGTGTCCAACTCTCTGTGACCCCATGGACTGCAGCACACCAGGCTTCCCTGTCCTTCACTATCTCCAAGGACAGAGAATTTTGGTAAATATTATCAATTGACTTCCACTGCACCTCAATTAGTCAACTAGAGTTGCTCATCAAAATCATTTTTATTTTTTTTAATGAGAGCTGTTGTTTTTGTACTCAACCTTTGCAGGAAAAGATACATGCTTAAGTTGAAAAAGAAAATTTATTCAAAAAGGCAACTGTCCGGTTGCGCCTGGGGCTTAGCACAGATTTCATCAACTGCTCTCGCTCAATGCAATTTAAATCGATTCTGACACATTACAATAGTTTCAATCAACAGAGGAAGATACAATAAAGTTAACTAAATTGTACTTACCAAGGCAGAAAAGGAGACACATACATTTTATAAAGATTTCCAGTAACAAGGTTGAAACATGAAGAGGTCCTTTGGTTCACCCTTGGCAAACCAGAAAATTCAATTAACTGGTAGCTCTCCCTCTCCAGATGGCCTGGGTAATTGAGGCTTATTGTATTAGGAAACATGTAAGCAATGTGTATCTTGATAGAAAAGAAAAATCCATTGCTGAAGAGTTCAGTGTGTAATTTAAAATTATCTTAGGTTTCTTCATTTCTGTTGCCTAACATAGATTATTAAGTAATTTCATTATGTTTTCAATATTGATGAATAGAATCTTTTTGTCTATCATCCCTGCCTTGACTTCTGTCTTCCTCTTCCTTCTGCCTTTAGTTTAGACATTTCTCTGCTCATTAACACCTTTCTCAGGTGATGATTGGAGGGGAGAAGAGGAAGAAAGTAAGTGAAAAACAAATGTGTGTCTCTTAATACTAAGACACTTAAAAAAAATTGGATGAAATTAGTTTTTGGTAGATTTTCTCATCAACAAATTATCTGTCTAAAAAATAACTTGACTCCAGAGTCTTTAAGGGAAAATGTAGTAGCTACCTCAGTTCCTAATTTATGTGTAGACTTGAGGTGGACATAAATAAAGCAATTTCAAGATAATAATCATATTTCATATTGGTACTACTTGCTAAAATGTGAGATTGTAAGTGCAAAGAAATTTGAAAAAAGGATAAAGTAGGCTGACAAAATAATGTGAAACAGCATAAAATGAAATATTGCATGTGGGGTCTAGAGGAGTGATAGAGGAATTAAAAGATGTTTGGGATTAGATACAGAACCTTCCCAGGTGGCACTGTGTGTGTGCTTAGTTACTCAATTGTGTTCAGTTCTTTGCAGCCCCACGGACTGAAGCCTGCCAGGCTCCTCTGTCCATGGAATTTTCCAGGCAAGAATACTGGAGTCTGTTGCCATTTCCTACTCTAGGGGATCTTCCCGACTGAGAAATTGAACTCACGTCTCTTCCATTGGTACACGAGTTCCAGGTGGCGCTAGGGGTAAAGAACCGGCCTGCACATGCAGGAGATATAATAGATACAGGTTCCATTCCTGGGTCGGGAAGATCCCCAGGAGGAGGGCATGGCAGCCCACTCCCAGTATTCTTGCCTGGAGAATCCCATGGACAGAGGAGCCTGGTGAGCTACAGTCTGTATGGTCGCAAAGAGTCGAACACAACTCAAGCGACTTAGCACACGGCACATTTCTTAGGGAAGTGAGTCTGAAGCTTATCTTTCAGGTTAATAAGCATGTGTTGAGTGCCTTATGAGCCTGGTGCTATGCTGGTCAATAGAATCTGAAAGGTGAGTGCTCTAGAAACATATGTTTGATGAGAAGTAGAAGGATAAGTACCCAGTCCAGTGTTCTTGCCTGGAGAATCCCAAGGATGGGGGAGCCCAGTAGGCTGCCATCTATGGGGTCGCACAAAGTCAGACATAACTGAAGCAACTTAGCCACAGCAGCAGCAGCAGAAGGATAAGTATTAATAAGGTGCTTGATTAATTAGGAGCCTACCTTGGGAATATGGAAAAATACAATCTCAGTGGCAAGATCCATTCAGTTGAAAAGAGCCTTGAGAACAGGAAATTGGTATTCCATTCATTCCATTTAAAATACTTACTGAAAGTATATTATGTGCCAGGCTCAGGGTAACAATTATAAGTAAAGAAAAAAAGTTTTCTGCCCTTATGGAATTAGAAATAAATGTAAAACTACAGCCATGTTCGATGAAAAGGAAAGAGAGATTGTGCTGTAAGATCACATAACAGGAGGGTTTGACCTACAGGAAGGTTTTGATTCAGATCTGAAAATGATTAGACTTAACAAGGCAAAGGTTATGGGGGTCAGAATTCAGCGGAGCATTCTAACAAAAGGAGTCATGAGTGAAAAGACCTCATGGTGGAAGAAACGTAATGAAAAACGAGGCTGGAGGGACCGGATCCTGCAGGCCCTTTTTGGCAATATTTAAAGATTTATCTTTTGCTTAAGAGTGATGGGAAGCCATTGAAGTGTTTAAATTTTAAGCACATAGTGTCATGACCAGAAGTACATTTAGAAAAGATCTCGTGACTATGGAGAATGAATTGGACATAAGATAGAAGGGATGTGGAGTGATGGGTTACTGTATTAGTCATATTAGAGTAGCTCTGATTCAAAATAGTTGATGCAGAGCTACTGCTAATACAAAGAGAGGAAAAAGCAAAGACTCAAAAGATACTTAGGGGTTAAAACTGTAAATGACTCAGTATGACATCTTGTTGTGAAAAGAAAGGAGAAGGAGTTGAGGATGACTCCCAGGTGTCTGGGGCTTCCCAGGTGGCTCAGCGGTAAAGAATCCACCTGTGCAGGAGCTGCAGGAGACCTAGGTTCGATCCCTGGGTCGGGAAGATCCCCTGGAGGAGGGCATGGCAACCCTCTTAAGTATCCTTGCCTGGAGAATCCCATGGTCAGAGGAGCCTGGCAGGGACAGTCCACAGGATCGCAAAGAGTCAGGCACGACTGAGTGATTTAGCACACACGCTTCTTTCCTTACAAGTAGGTCAGGTTTTTAGTGGTTTGTTTTTTTTTCCCCCCTTTGCGGGGAGTCAGGAGAAAATTCCACACGTTAAGTTCAAGATGTCTTTTGTCGAGTTAAAAAGAAATGCACAACGTCAGAGTTGCGAATTATGTTTTATTTGGGGCAAAATGAGGACTGCAGCCCAGGGAATCTCACTTCAGATAGCTCTGAGGAACTGCTCCAAAGAGGTGGAGGTGGGGAAGGTCAATATGTATGTGATTTTGGTCAAAGGAGAGTTCATGGAATCAAGCGCTTATTTTACAAAAGGTTTTCTGCTAGTCATGAGGACCTGATGTCACCATGAAGGGATTTAGTGATTTTAAAATTAGTTCCTAAAAATGTCTGTCTGAAGACCTGTTCTGCTAGTTTTCCCAGAGTGCAGTGGCTCATTCCTGACCTTCCTCCAGGGGATGTTGAAGGACAGCTCCCTGCAGCAGCACATGATTTAACCCTTGTAGAAGTAGATGGCAAATGCTCATGGCAAGTTACCATTTGCAATTGACACTTCAAAACATGCAAATAGAGATGGCGAGTTGTAGCTAGTGGTATGGGATATATTTTCAGAAATAATTGTGTCACTGAATCTTTGGACATGCATGCAAATTCTCTAGGGAGAAAATATAGATTCAGAGAAAATGTAATACGAATTTTAAGTGATAAATTGGGATTTAAGCATTACTAGCAGTGACTGGCTAAAGAGTGGAGGATGAGTCTACAAGGAAGACAGAAGTGGAGATGGCAGAGAGGAAGGAAGAAAAGATAGAACTATTTACAGGATAAGAGAGGGCTACTTGCTTAATGGGTATGATGGTCATTGAACCCATTTCCCAAAACAAGAAGCATTAACACCTTGGGAAATACACATTGAGAATCCAAGGAAACTAATGATAAGAGATGAGAGCCTAGAATAGATTTGTTGTGGTCAGAATGGATAAAGATTGGGAGAGGACAAAACCACTGGTACCACTGTTAAAAATAGACCAACAGAAACGTTTAGTTTCTTAAGAACAATTAATATGGCCTAATTAGGAAGTTGTAAATTGTGTTTAAAGGTTTGAAAATACATTTATATTTTGGGATAACAATTTCTAAAACTCCATAAAATAGAATTTTTTATTCATATAAAGGACTTCACCTTCCATATAGAGGATTTGAGTTTGATCCCTGATGAGATAGCTAAGATCTCACATACCTGGTGGCCAAAAAAAAAAAATAAGATAGAAATAATATTGTAACAAATTCAATAAAGACTTTAAAAGTGGTCCACATCAAAAAAAAATCTTTTTAAAAAGAATAGCTATTTTCTTGCAAGACATAACGGAATAAAATAGGAGAAAAGGATGAACATTTATTGTCTACAGTGGATCAAAATTTTATGTTTAGTTCTGTTTTAAACTACTTGGATGTATTTTCTCAGCTAACTAACAGAACCTCTAATACTTGTTTACAGCTTTGATCAGAGATGGCTAGAGGGAGATGTTTTAATACAAAGCCAGAGCGTTGCTGACTTGTCAGTGATTCAGGAGATCATTATACAGGGCAAAGCAAGACTTAAAAACTGAAATTTATATAAAACAGAAGAATGTGTATTAAGGGCTGTTGTGTCTTATTATGAAAGCAACACTTAGTCTCTTCTCTAAGTGACCCTTCTTTGCTGCTTCCTCTACCTTACTACAATATAAATTTTAACTGATAAGAAGTTGCCTTGAATCAAATAAGAATAATGTGAGGATGTTAAGCAATCTTGGTCAAAAGCCAAGTTTTATCACAGATGCTATGCAAACATTTTGCCTCTTTTACGTAACAAACATGGCAACTTGTGCTTTAAGCCTCAGTCTCCCTGATGGCTCAGTGGTAAAGAATCTGCTTGCCAATGCAGGAGACGCAGGAGGCACGAGTTTGATCCCTGGGCCCGGAAGATGCCCTGGAATAGGAAATGACAATCCACTCCAGTATTCTTGCCTGGAGAATTCCATGGACAGAGAAGTCTGGCGGGCTACAGTCCATGGGGTCACAAAGAGTTGGACACAAAGGAGCGACTGAGCACAGCATACACATGGTATCTTTTCTGAGCCAGATCTTTTTTGGCTATCCTAGGAGAGAGGAACTGGCAAACATACTTTATAGGAAGGTAGCTCATTTCACTTTCTTAAGTCAGAAAGTATAGAATGGGGTTAAGCAGCCAGGTTAACTGGCTCTGAATTCCGATTCTGCGCTTATACTCTATATAGTCTGGGATAAATATCCTAACCTCTGTCTTTCTCATATTACTTCTTGGTTAAATGGAGATAGTTACGGTACCTACCACACAGTTGTTGTAAGGATGAAAGTAGTTAACCTTTAGAAGAGCAAGTGTTTGATAAGTATTAATATAATAAAGTCATATTTTTTAAAAGTTTGGTGAGAAAATAAAGGCTATGTAATTGATGTACTCTTCCTTTTTTAAAAAACCCAAGTTGACATTTAACCACAATATATTACGCAGAATTTAAGTATTATATATTGTAAAGAAGATGCTAGACTGAAACGCGATTTCCCACAGATATGACTGGATGGTGGAATTGCAGGTGTGTATTACTAAATGGTACAGGTCATGAGCTTCCCACGCCGGTGACTCCCCTAGTGCTGCGGGATTCAATTCATCCATGGTCCCCTCATTATTTACACTGTCTCTCCTTCTCTCCACCTGTCCTGTTCCTTGCAGTCGGATACTTCTGGAGACTATGAGATCACACTCTTAAAGATCTGTGGAGGAGATGACTGAGTCAAGAACATCCTTTCCAAAGGCTTCCTGCTCCCACGATGGGCATTTTCCTCAGCTCTGCCTACTCCTTTTTCACGGTATTTACAAGTACAAGCAAGTGTCCACAGTAACCTCTTTTTAACAGAAATTCTTACTGTTTCATAATAATAACCACAAAAAGTGATTATTGTCGTAGAACGTCTCATCACAATGTAGCTACTTATAAATGAAATTTTTAAATGAAATTAAAGATCTGCTAATACTACCCAAATTGCATTTCTGCTTTGAAAGTGAGAATCTTTGTATCGTTCTGAAGCACTCAATGCCAAACAGTGTAATAAAAGTTGTTGCCTATTAAAAGGTGATCTGTCTGTTAGTTTTTATCATCTGCCCCCATTGTTTGGTACCTGGCACCAATGACTAAAGATATTTTTAAACATGTTTTTGTTGTAAAAGCTTCAATTTATCTAGAGTCTTATTAATCACATTCATCTTTAAGAAAGAAATAAAAATGAAGATCTATGAAATCCCGGCCTCCTTTTTCTAGTTTGATCAAGCTAGAGGAGTGGCACGGAGAAGGCAATGGCACTCCACTCCAGTACTTTTGCCTGGAAAAATCCCATGGGCGGAGGAGCCTGCTAGGCTGCAGTCCATGGGGTCGCACAGAATCGGACATGACTGAAGTGACTTAGCAGCAGCAGCAGCAGAGGAGTGGCAATGCATGAGAAGTTATTTTAGCCCTCAGAAAACATCCGCTAACCTATTGATCTAACCACTGCCCATCTGAATGGCGAACATGACTTGTGGTTGTTTCATGCTAAATACTGTTTTCCCAGAATGAGTATTTAGAATCAAGTTTCTTAGGTATCTTTTTCCTCTAAAATAAGTTTGCAGAACTACACACTTTTAGAAATCTTTTATGTTTTTTTTGAAAGGGACCTAAGATGAAATACCTAGACTAAAAGGAAATATATAAGGTACAAAGCTCTAGTTAGAGTTATGAGCCTGAGCAGAAATAGAAATGATAGATGTGTGAAAAATAGAAAGAGTGATGTGTGAGTTCAGAACTTTTAATCAGTAGATTCCACACTTCAGCATTTCTGAGACCTTTCAAAAAGATGGCGAAGAAGTTATTTCTTGTCCTGAGATTTCCAAAATGCATATGGGAATAAAGCACGGGAATTTGGAATCTACATGCCAGGTTTTGACATCCTGCTTGTGAAAGTGAAAGTGAAAGCCACTCGGTCGTGTCCAACTCTTTGCAACCCCATGGACTATACAGTCCAAGGAATTCTCCAGGTCAGAATACTGGAGTAGGCAGCTGTTCCCTTCTCCAGGGGATCTTCCCAACCCAGAGATCAAACCCAGATCTCCCACTTGCAGGATTCTTTACCAGCTGAGCCAACAGGGAAGCCTAAGAATACTGGAGTGGGTAGCCTATCCCTTCTCCCGGAGATCTCTGCAACCCAGGAATCGAACTGGGGTCTTCTGCATTGCTAGCGGATTCTTTACCAGCTGAGCTTCCTGCCTTACCATACAGCCAAATAAATAAATATTTAAAAAATTAAATGGTGACAATTATACCACTTCCTTCCTTCCTAGGTTTAAGTAAAATAATGCCTGTGAACCACTTAGCCCTATGCCTGAACTTGACACGTGTTCAGTGACTGCATTGTCAATTACTATTAGCAAGCAACATCAAACTGATCAGGACAGCATTGCAGCTATTCTTCAACAGGCCTCAGTCCATCTATCACATGCCATCCCCAGTGCTAAGTAAGTGTTGGATACTCCAAAGGAGCTCAGACTTGCTTACTTTGGCCAGAGAGCTTTAAAATCTGTTTAGGGAGAGACCGATGTGGGTGGGGCTTAGCATACAGGAGGAGGTGACCAGTGACGAGGGCTAGACTCTGAAGGTCTCATAGACCATGCTAAAGAGTTTACAAACAAGGGAGAATCATGGAAGGAGCATTCCCAGAGGATTTCAGTCAGGGAAATGATGTCAAATTTTTGATCAAGGAAGAATGTGTGGGAGAAGAAAGCTAAAGGCAGGGAGCCCACTTGGCAAATTGGTTCTTTAATCAATATAGAAGTGTCAGCCTGAGCTAAGATAATGGCAAGGGAGAAAAGGAAGAAAAATACACTCATTTAAGTATTTAGAAGATAAATGCTTCTAAAAATTGATATAACACAGTCATCAAAAGAGTCAGGTGTCATGTATGCCCTCACAAATTTGGCTTGAGTAAGTGTATCACTGAGCAATAAATCATTGCTAATACTCATTGAGTACCTGTTGTATAGCTGTATTAAACAGTGTAGTATATATTAAATCATGCATCCTCAAGGAACTTTCCAATGTAGGCATTAACTCAAAGACACAGGAACGGAAGCTGAGAGAATCAAGTACGTTGCCCATTGGAAGAGACAAGATTTAAACCCAAGCAGGCCAACTCAACCATGTCCAGGTCATTAACCACTATTTGCCCTTAGTATTTATCCCGCTCTAAGGCCACTGTCCTTTTCAAGCTTAAAACTTAGCTGTCTGAATGAAGGGATTTTTGTCTGTTGCCTTCTCTGCTGTATCTCTAGTGTTTAGAACATACACACATACTATTGGGTGTTTACAGAAGTTTCATCACGTAGACTTGATTAATCATTAAGTCCATTTTCAGCCCTTTTCCCTGCTTAGAAATTTGAGGAACAGGGCTGAAAATTCCAAACCTCTAATCATGGCTTTCTCTTTCCAATGACCAGCCCTCATCCCAGAGTCCATCCAGAGCCGCCTCTTTAGCAAAGACCAAATATTAGAACAAAAGATACTCCTAGTATTCTTATCACTTAGAAAATTACAAGGGTTTTAAGAGCTCTGTGCCAGGAATGAGGGGGCAGAGACCAATATATAATGTTTTCTGTTATCTCACCAGGGATTCCCTGTGTACCCCTTCATAAACCACTGTGAATGTCAATGTAAATGTTATCCATCTCTGAATTTCTACCCCAGTTCCCTAGTCATAGTAGGTATGTGACCAATTTTAATGACAATGATTTGTAAAGTGGGATAGTAGATCTTTCTTATCATTTGTACCAGGTTGATGTAAGGAGGACACGAAACAATGATCAGAGCTACCATGAAAAGTATTACACGTGATTCAAATGTGAAGTGAAATTGTAGACTTAATATTGAAAGAATCCATTTGTGTTGTGTTTATGAATCAAGGGCTTACTAGGGACTGAGTACAGTGCTAGAGCTTTTAGATCTCATTTATTCTTGGAGCAAGGTCATATGTGTCATTATCCCCATTTACAGATGAAGAAGATGAGATTCGGAAAGTATTTACTTGCATGCATGTTGCATGCTAAATTGCTTCAGTCCAGTCCAACTCTGCAACCCTACGAACTATAGCCTGTTAGGCTCCTCTGTCATGGGACTACTAGCCCAAAGTTACACAGTAGAGAAAGCCAAGGTTTCCCTCGGTTTCCCAATATAGATGGTATTTGTGCATGAGTGCGTATGAAGAAAGATAAGAACATGAAGGGATTGTTCATCACTGGACAGAACCCTGCAAAGAGAAAGGAACATTGAGATAAGGAAAAATTCCAGGGAAAGCTCTCTTCTCATCCCCTGGCCTCCTGTGCATTGGGCCAGCTGGTGGCTGATGGATTCTGATGATTCTGATGGAATATGGTTATCTCAAGATGCAGGGTTATTGTTAGTGACCCGTCCTAAGAACTGCGATATTTATTTTTAAATATTTAATACATGTTTAAATACATGAAAATGAGAAGGGCTGTATATGGCCCAGGCCAGTGCCTGATATAGTGTATGAGCCCTGGGGTCACAATGCCCCCATCTGTGACTGTAGTTCCTACCTCATAAAGTTATTCTAATAATTAAGTGAGAAAACATTTAAAAGCTATTTTGCATAGTGCGTGACGTACGATAAACCCTCAATAAATGTTAGCCCAGGTCATGTTGTTATTATTATTTTTTTTTAGGTCATGTTATTATTATCCAAGGGCCATGTTTTTTTATTGCCTCCTATTTCCACAAGGTGGCAGGTCGAGTTCAAAGCGGACCCCATGGCTGTGTCCCAAAGGCAAAACCTATTTTAATTGCTTCACAATAATGGGGCCCAAAATGAATTGTTTGAAAACATGTTCATTGTCTGTAGAATGTTTGTTACCATCCAGGCATCTTATTGTTGCTGTAAAGCCCATCTTAATGGAACATATGTATCATTTAATTTCATCCTGTTGTTTCTCAAGATTCCCAGGACCATCTGCATTTACATGAAAAGCATATTAACTCTTCCAGGGGTCTCTTAGCTAAGTGAATACGTTCAAGTCATCTCATTTCACGCTAAGAAGAGGAGAAAACTCACAAGCCGGAACAAGTCCTGGTCTTGGTGAACTGCAGAAGGCAGGAGATTTGTGCACTTCGTCTGGAGTGAGAGGGTGCTTGGTCTATTTGTGAGGAGCTACCAAAACATGACAAATGGAGATTTTGAATAGGGACGTGTCTAACCTATTTGTAAGAGCATATTGAGAGAAGTGCTTAACTGATAAAATTTCAGATTTTTCTTGTGTGTATCCTCTCCTTTTGCCATTCTCCTAATTTCATGTCATATTGATAGCCTCCAATTTCTACAATTTTGTTTCATCTTTGACACATTGGTTTCGGGGTCAGGTCAAACTAGATCCCAATCTCGTCTCTACTACCCAGTACAGCAGCATTTATAGCCGTAAGGATTTGACAGACAGTTAGCTTCTTAATACCTCAATTCTTTTTTTTCCCCTTTGGTTGCTCTGGGTCCTTGGAGCTGCTCACAGACTCTTTGTTGCTACGCGCGGGCATTCTCTAGTTGCGGCACTGCTCTCTAGGTTGCAGTGTGCCTTGGGTTGCAGTGGTGTGTGGTTGCAGGTTGCAGTGGTGCTTGGGCCTATCATTGCAGCGGCTTCTCTTGTTGTGCCTGGGCTTTAGGCGCTCAGGCTCCTGTAGTTGTGTGCTTGGGCTTAGTTGCCCTGCAGCATGTGGGATCTTCGTTTCCAGACCAGGAATCAAACCTGTGTCCCCTGTATTGGCAGGCAGATTCCTAACCATTGGAACACCAGGGAAATCTCCCTCAATTCTTAAATTAATTTTTTAGTTGAGGTGGCATTGATTCATAACACCACCCAAGTTCCACATGTATGATGTTATATCTCTACTTCTGCATACCCTACAGCATCAATTCTTTACCTGATAATAACGAAACCTACCTGAAAGAATTGTGAGGATTAAATGAATTAAAGCATGCCAAGAGTTTAATTCAATCAGAAATAGTTACTAGTAATAAGATTAACATAGCCTTGCCCAGAAAATGGCAGATAGAAGGAGCTCAATAAGCATTTGTAGGAGAAATATGAATAAATGATGCTTATTTTAGTACCACACAGTTATAATAACTCTAAGACTGGCCTTGGAATCTTCAAGGAGAACACTTACTGAAATCAGTGTGATTTTGTCAACTGTGTCCTCTGATGACTCAGTCAAAGATGTAAAGCTTCTCTGGCTTATTTCCTGCTCATCACTTGATGAACTAGGTGACACGTGAGCAGTCAATTTACTTAACTTCTCTGTGCCTTAGTTTCCTTATCCGTAAAGCTGGGATGGCAATAGCATTTAATGGCTCAGATTCAGGTGACTCTGAGGTTTCAGTAAGTCTGCTGTGGGCTTCCCAGCTGGCACAGTGGTAAAAGAATGCAGGAGACTCAAGAGACACAGTTTCAATCCCTGAATCAGGAAGATCCTCTGGAGTAGGAAATGGCAACCCACTCCAGTATTCTTGCCTGGAAAATCTCATGGACAGAGGAGCCTGGCAGGCTACAGTCCACGGGGTCACAAAGAGTCAGACAGTACTCAGCACAGAGCTTGCCATACCTTAAATGCTCAGTAAATGGGAGCTATTATTCTCTGCCTCACTTTGGAAGACCTATAGTTGCTTCTCTGTGATTCACTTGGGGGATTTTCAGATGTTGTGAAGTGAACTCTTCTAGTTTGTAATTAGAAAAGAAGATAAACCAGATCTCTTGGCCATTTCCTGCCTTTGAAACCTCCTGTTTTAGGAACCACGGAAAGTACCACAAATTTCTTTTCAACCCACCCCAGCAAACTGACAAATTCGGATCTTTTCACCCACTCTCTGTACGTCTCCCATGGGACTGTGAAAATAAAGGAAGTATTCGTTGCTTTGTGTGTAAGCTGTTTTCCTAGTGTCTATTTCTTCTGAGTTTCGACAAACTCAGCTTTCTGACAGTTTCATCTACCAGAGGATCAGCCCTGCTCCAAGACCAGAGTTTGCCTGTTTCTGTGGATTTTGCAAAGTCAAAGTGGGAGAGAGGAGAATTTCAAGCGAGGAGGAGAGTTAGAGTAGGAGCGGCATTGAAGAGCTGCTGTAGTAAACAGTAGAAAGAAATCCCAAACTCTCAAACCCAGGACACCAAAACACCCTTTCTGCTGCATGAGTTTCCAAAGCCGCATGAGGAAACAGGCCATCAAAACCTGCTGGAGTCCTCTCACAAGCTTTGGTGGAACTGAATATGGCCGTAAATAATGGCCCACGGTGACTTGCAGAGTTCTGGGCTTGCCCTGAAGTAACTGAGAACAGTAGCAACCATCAGGCAAAAGAGAACATTGACAAAGGACACTGATATCAAATCAGCCCCTACACACACCAGCATGCCACAGTGGGGGGAGTGGAGAACAAAGGTCCCTGGTGGGAAGTGAGGGAGAAGGAGCCAAATTCACACCTCCCCTTAGAGAACTGCAGCCAGGGCCTAAGTGGCCTCGACCAGCGCTCCTGGCCACATCCGTCATGCCGAGATTAGAGATTTTTCAATGGGGAAAATTTAAACTTTGGTTTTGTGTTAGAGAGCCAAGCTTACAAAGACAAATTCAGATCATGTAGTGCGCATTCTCTTTAAACAGGTGTTGACTGATCTCTTCAGTCAAAATATCTTCCTTGGTTGCTGTCAGTCACATCAACTCCGTGAGTCTTTTATTCCTTCAAATATTTACTCTACGGTAACCATATAGCCCAGTAACTGTGCTCGGTGCTGGAGTTATAAGGATGAATAAAGCTACTCATTTTCCTACCTCAAAGACTTGATATTCTAGGGGGAATGAGGAAGAGAAAGTAAAGACAAATGCCTGGCTAACTAGCAAAGATAACATGGTGCTGATCATGCTAGTGTGGGGGGATGATGTGTGTGGGGGATGATGTGCTGGTGTGGGAGAATGATGGTGTGGAGGGATGAGGTGACGGTGTAGGGGATGAGGTGATGGTGTGG
>SJXQ01000985.1:57204-202505 GCA_006408695.1 Aepyceros melampus
ATGAGTTGACGGTGTGGGGGGATGATGTGACAGTGTGGGGGGATGATGTGACGGTGTGGAGGGATGAGGTGACGGTGTGGGGGACGAGGTGATGGTGTGGGGGACGAGGTGATGGTGTGGGGGGATGATGTTATGGTGGTGGTGATTGTGGTAGTTTTGGATGGGTGATGGCTGGTATTAAGATTGAGGGTTGATGGTAGTAGTGGATGGTTTAGAGAGCAGACAGACCTGGCTGCCCTATTTGAATCATCAGACAAGATTCTCACGGTTGTTTCTGACTTCAGAGTCAACAAATAAAATATCTGAAGAAACTGCTGATTACTGAACTGAAGTGAAATTTTCTCAGTGTTGTCCAACTCCTTGTGACCCCATGGACTATACAGTTCATGGAATTCTTCAGGCCACAATACTGGAGTAGGTTGCCTTTCTCTTCTCCAGGGGATCTTCCCAACCCAGAGATCAAACTCAGGTCTTCCACAATGCAGGCGGATTTTTTACCAGCTGAGCCAACAGGGAAGCCCAAGAGTACTGGAGTGGGTAGCCTATCGCTTCTCCAATGGATCTTCCCAACCCAGGAATCAAACCGGGGTCTCCTGCATTGCAGGCGGATTCTTTACCAACTGAGCTATCAGGGAATGCCTAAAGTGAAAGTGAAAGTCACTCAGTGGTGTCTGACTCTTAGGGAACCCGTGGACTATATAGTCTATGGAATTCTCCAGGTCAGAATACTGGAGTGGGTAACCTTTCCCTTCTCCAGGGGATCTTCCCAACCCAGGGGTCAAACCCAAGCTGATTATTAGATGTTCAGTTATTTGTTGTTAAATTCATTAAGGGCGGTGGTTAAGAGTCTAAAGCCAGTCAGGTTCAGGTTCAAATTTTAGCTCTAAACATACTAGTCATGGAAAAATTATTTAAACACTTGGTCATTCCATTTCCTTATCTGTGAACTTTGATAGTAAAAATTAAACCAACCATCTCAGATTATACAGATAACATAGATCAATGCATGTAAGCAATTAGAAAACTCACGGAATAGTACATACTATGTGAGTGCTAGCTATTTATCTTGAACTGTAGTGAAAATGTGATATGCTCTGTAATGATCTTATTAAACATTCTGAAACTACTAATCACCATTAAAATGTATAGATATAGATAGGTAGGTAGATACACTTGTGAAAGAGATACTTGATATTTTGCCACATAGAGGGGGAAAAAAAAACACATGTTAGCAAAACAGTGGGGAATAGAAAACCAGGCAGAATGGAAAAGCACACGACAGTGGCCATTGTTCATCTCTGGGAGGTTCAGGTAACTCATTTTCTTCTTTTTTCTAAGTCATACTTTATAACATTTTAACAGTCATTGGTTTGTGTGCTCAGTCGTTAGGTCGTGTCCTACGCTTGCGACTCCGTGAACTGTAGCCTGCCAGGCTCCTCTGTCCATGGGATTGTTCAGGCGAGAATACTGTAGTAAGTTGCCATTTCCGCCTCCAGGGGATCTTCCAGATCCAGGGATTGAACACACATGTCTCCTGCTTTGGCAAGTGGATTCTTTACCACTCAGCCACCAAGGAAAATTTTTAACAATTATTTTTTTTTACTCATTTTAAAACATTTTAAAATGAAACTTAAAAGAGAGGGTGGGATGAGTTGGCAGAGTGGCAGTGTAACATGTATGATGTCATAAGTGAAACGAATCGCCAGTCTAGGTTTGATGCAGGATGCAGGATGCTTGGGACTGATACACGGGGACAATCCAGAGAGAGGGTGTGGGGCGGGAGGGGGGAGGTGGGGGTCGGGATTGGGAGTTCATGTACACTCGTGGCTGATTCATGTCAATGTATAGCAAAACGAATACAGTATTGTAAAGCAAAACAAACTAAAAAATAAAATTTAATTAAAAAGAAAAAAAAAAAAAAGACATGAAAAGATGCTTAGAGCTCCAATGAAGGATTGATAAGATCTGTCAGGGAAGAATTCACTGGAAATGGAAAAACTGAGCTAAATATTAAAGGATTAATTGGTAGGGGCTTTGACAGAGGTGAGATGGCTGGATGGCATCACTGACTCAGTGGACATGAGTTTGAGTGAACTCCGGGAGTTGGTGATGGACAGGGAGGCCTGGCGTGCTGCAATTCATGGGGTCGCAAAGAGTTGAACATGACTGAGCGACTGAACTGAACTGAACTGAACTTGAAGACATAAAGATCAGTACAGAGGTGACAAGTTCTGAAGAACTGCTTAATTATGTATTATTTGATTGTAAAGGAAAGTCATGAGATAACCGGGCCATTGGCCCTCAGCGAAGAGCCTTCTCTTGGCCTGATTATCGAGTCCATCCTCAAAGCTCACCTGTGTTCCTGCTTCTACGGTGTCTGGCGGAAGGTTTGCTCCTCTCTCACCCTCAGAATCTCTCTTAGGCTTGCTCTCACTCTCGCTCTTGCTCTCAATCTCTCTGATTTCAAAAACCTTATTGTAGAGCCCTGTCTGTTGAAGATAGCTAGAGTCCAGTTTAAGTCTTCTTTGTGATGGAACCTGCAGAACAGATAGACGCTAATTACGCTGCCTCTTTTCCAGATACTGACAGGTAATCTGAGAGCCGTGTGGCCCTCCCTATCTTGGTGGAGAACCAGTGTAAGATCCATCTTGTGAATGGACACTCAAAGCTGAGTCTTTTCTAGGAAGTGGGTGAAACAGAGTGACATTCAACTGGGAATGGTCCTGCTTTTCCAGCTCTTGCTCTGCTTCATCACAGACCCTGGGATTCTAAAGGGAGTACCAAACTGTGTTGCAGGCAGGGCCCACCGGCCCCAGGCATCTGGCAGTTATTTCAGATCTTTTGGGTACCAAGGCACACCTTAGCCTTCTGTCACAGAGGGCTAAATGGTGGGCTAAATTTGACAGCAATGATTGGAGAATACGCTCAGATGTTCAGTTGTGCCTGATTTTTTTGTGACCCCCATGGATTGTAGCCCACCAGGCTCTTTTATCCATAGGATTTCCCAGGCAAGAGTACTGGAGTGGGTTGCCATTTCCTATCTTCACCACCCAGGGATCGAACTTGGTCTCCTGCCTTGCAGGCAATTCTTTACCAACTGAGCCACCAGGGAACCTTCAATTTATTCCTATATGTTTCTGGAGAGACTTGATGAGAAGGGAAAAATGCAGCTTCCTTCCTCTTTCTACCTCCTGCCTCTTCTTAAGCACTCTGCCTTAATTTTTCTGGCTGACTTGAGCAATGTTGGCAGGACAAAGAGAAGTCCTTCCACTGTTTAGTCTACTTTTAATTATTTCAAGATGAGGCCCTTCCCTGGCCACCAGGCAACGAGCTGTCCGTTTTTGAGTTTCTCCTCATTCTTACTTCTGGGTATTGGGGATGTAGTTTGGTTGGACCAGGTACAGCTGGAAACTTCTTGGGAGGTCCAAGGTTTCCCAGAATTTATGATCTACCCAGAGAAAGCCCCTGTGGGGAAACTCCACTGCTCCTCCTCTGGTTACCCACTCTGGGGACACTGCAGTTGTCCTCTTTCTCCCGGGCTGCCTTGGCTTCCTCGGTGTGATGTCTCTGTCTTCTTTCTTCAGGAAAAGCAGTCTCCCTGATCTGCCCCACCCCCTTCCCCAGGTATAAAGAAAAGACTCTAAGCTCTAGAGCTAACCTCGGACTTCGAATACCACCTACTTGCTATGGAACTTTGGGCAAAGGACTTCGTGACTCTGATCCACCATTTCCTTTTGTTTATAAGATGGGAGGAGTGAAATAAGTCAGACAGAGAAAGGTAAATACTGTATGATCTCATATGAGGAACCTAAAAAAACGAATCTCATATATATAGAGAACAGATTGGTGGTTGTCAGAGGTGGGATTTGAGAGGTGGGTGACATGGGTGAAGGCAGTCAAAAAGTACAGATTTCCAGTCATAAGATAAAGAAGTTATGGGGAAATATTATAGTGACTATAATCAGTAATACTGTGCTGTATTTTTGAAAGTTACCAAGACAGTAAAGCTTAAACTTCTCATCACAAGAAAAAAAAAAAAAGCTGATCCATGTCGATGTGTAGCAAAACGAATACAGTATTGTAAAGCAAACAAACTAAAAAAATAAAAATTAATTTTAAAAAAAAGTGTGTGGTGATGGAGGTTAACTAGCCTTGTTGAGGTGATCATTTTACATTAGATATGTGTATCAAATCATTATGTTGTATACCAGGAACTAGTACAACATTAATGTAAACTATATCTCAGTTTGGAAAAAAAAAAAAGATGGGAATAATCTCTGTAACTCACAGTGCCAGAAGGCTCAAGGAGGGAATAATTAGATCTATTTCGGAAGACTGGAGAAGGAAATGGCAACCCACTTCAGTATTCCTGCCTGGGAAATCCCATGGAGAGAGGAGGCTGTTGGCTACAGTCCATGGGGTTGCAAGAGTTGGACATAGCTTAATGACCACCACCACCACCATTATAGAAGTTATGAAGAGTTTAACAAGGTAACAAAAGTTAACTAAAAGCACCAACACAGCATCTGAAATAGTATAATAACTGGACATTATTTATCCCTTCCTCTGTTTTCTGTTCACTGGCTCAGAGGATAAAGCCTCTGCAGTGCAGGAGACCCAGGTTTGATCCCTGGGTCAGGAAGATGCCCTGGAGAAGGAAATGGCAACCCACTCCAGTACTCTTGCCTGAAGAATCCCATGGACAGAGGAGCCTGGTGGGCTACAGTCCATGGGGTCAAAAAAAGTCAGACTCGACTGAGCGACTTCACTTTCACTTTTTTGGGGGCTTCCCTGGTGGCTCAGAGGTTAAAGCATCTGTCTGCAGTGTGGGAGACCCGGGTTCGATCCCTGGCTTGGGAAGATCCTCTGGAGAAGGAAATGGCAACCCACTCCAGTACTCTTGCCTGGAAAATTCCATGGACTGAGGAGCTTGGTGGGCTACAGTCCATGGGGTTGCAGAGTCCGACACGACTGAGCGACTTCACCTTCACCTTGCTATTAGTACATGTATATGATCCTTTTTGTTTCAGATATTGTTCTGCTAATAATTGTAGGGCAACTGACACAGGACTGCATATTCTGTTTAATAACCATGGGGAAGTTTGACAGCTAACAAACATCCTTGACTCCCTTGCAGAGAGGAGAGCTCAACTTCCCTTGGACTTTGGCTTCAAGACCTCACATTCTTTTCTCAGAAAGCAGACCCAAAGACCAGTAGGTGTTAACTGTGCTCTGATCCTTTCAGGTATCTTCGTTTCAGTAATAACAGACACCAGTTTGTTACCACTGAATATGAGCAAATGACAGATGTTATTTCATTTAACCTCAGCTCCATGAGGCAGGTGACATTGTCCCCATTTATAGTTAGGAAACTGAGGCTCAGAAAAGCTAAGCGCCACCATACTTTACATACCTAGATCATTCTGAAACCACAAGACAAACCAAGATATCTAAGACTCCAAAATCCAGGCTGTTGGCATTCTCTCCAAGGTGTCTTGAGGCAATAGCAGCAGCAGTTGCAAAGCTCTTTACTTTAGAGGACTTTTTCCAAGGGGAGAAGGGTCTAGAAACTTATAAGTCTCATGAAACCCCTGGCTTCTTGCCCCAAGCAACTTCGCAATATATCACTGGCGTGTAACAGTCACAAGTGTGCACGTGCTAACTTCAGTCGGGTCTGATCGTTTGCGACCCCATGGGCATAGCCTGCCGGCCTCCTCTGTCCATGGCATTTTCCAGGCAAGAATACTGGAGTGGGTTGCCAGTATGACTGCCCTCCCACAGTCATAAGGACTGAAATCAAAATTAGCCTCTCAGAAGTTTACGGATCAATAAACTAAAGTCATCTAGTACAAGACAGAAGCCATCACGATAGAGAAAGGAGTGACTGTTATCTTCAAATCTGTGCCAGGAGGCTCTCAAACCGGAACAGAATGGTTGGCTCTTTGTCTTCTGCTCACTGAGCACTGCGCTGTTAAGGCTTGAGAACTCGCAGAGATGTGGATGGACCAGCGACCGTCAAGCAGAGCAAAGTAAGTCAGAAAGAGAAAAACAAATATAGTATATCAATGCACATATGTGGAATCTAGAAAAATGAACCTATCTGCCAAGCAGAAATAGAGACACAGACATAGAAACAAACGCATGGATACTAAGGGGAGGTGAAGGGGGCGGATGGGATGAATTGGGAAATTAGGATTGACATAGGTACTCTCCTATGTATAAAATAGATAACTAATAAGAACCTAAGGTGCAGCACAGGAAACTCTACTCAGTGCTCTGTGGGGAGCTAAATGGGAAGGAAATCCTCAAAGAGGGGATATAAGTAAACATGTAACTGACTCAGTGTGCTGTACAGCAAAAATTAACACAGCATTGTCAAGCCATTACACTCTAGTCAATATTTTTTAAAAGAGAATTTTTCTGAAATTAAAAAAAAAAAAGGCTTGAGAACTCTAGAATGTACCAAGTTGGAACCCTGAACAAACTTTCCTGCGTGACCTACAGAATGTCTTTGGTTCTGTTTCCCCATACTTTCCGAGGGGGAAGTAGGCTCTTTTGCTGTCTTCATTTCCCCATACTGCCCGGAGCAGCAGTACTGAAACCATTCAGCGGTGTGAACTGGGCAATGTCTAAAGGTCACGTCGCCAGCAGGTGCAGCCTGAGTTGAGGTGACCAGAGATAGCAAGGAGATCAAACCTGTCCATCCTAAAGGAAATTAACACTGGATATTCATTGGGAGGACTGATGCTGAACCTCCAATACTTTGGCCACCTGATGCGAAGAGCCGACTCATTGGAAAAGACCCTGATGCTGGGAAAGATTGAAGACAGGAGGAGAAGGGGAGCACAGAAGATAAGATGGGTAGATAGCATCACTGATTCAGTGGACCTGAATTCAGGCAAACTCCAGGAGATGGTGAGGGACAGGGAGACCTGGTGTGCTGCAGTCCGTGGGGTCGCAAAGAGCCGGATGACTTGGCGACTGAACAAGAAATGAAGGAACAGTGCATACTGAAGGCTTACTGTGTACTCAGCACTATGCCACATGCTCTCTAGAGGCCCTTTGTGAAAGTGAAAGTGAAGTCGGTCAGTCGTGTCCAACTCTTTGCAACCCCATGGACTGTAGCATACCAGGCTCCTCCCTCCATGGGATTTCCAGGCAAGAGTACTGGAGTGGGTTGCCATTTCCTTCTCCAGGGGATCTTCCTGACCCAGGGATCGAACCCAGGTGTTCTGCATTCCAGGCAGACGCTTTAACCTCTGAGCCACCAGGGAAGCCCATTAGCAGACCCTTAACAATGCAATTAAAAAGATTTCATTTGTCCCAACTCTGCTACCAACTAGTTTGGAGAAACGGAGAATCGTTCAGTCTCTCTGAGTGTTTATCTTTAAAATTGAACTAATAATTTATATATTAATCACTGAGCCCATCGATATTAATTGAACCCTACTTTGTGCTAAGCATTACAAAAGCTGGATACACATGGAGGTAAATGAAAATAAACTATTGTCTTATAAGTAAGTTTGGGGACTGCAATTGTCCAGCATGATGATTAAAGTTAATGATACTGTATTTGCTGAGAGTAAATCTTAAAAGTTCTCATACAAGAAAAGAATTGTAACTATATGTGTGTGATGAATATTAACTAAACTTGTGGTGATTATTTTGCAATATATATATACATACTGAGCACTGAAGATTTGATGCTTTTGAACTGTGGTGTTGGAGAAGACTCTTGAGAGTCCCTTGGACTGCAAGGAGATCCAACCAGTCCATCCTAAAGGAAATCAGTCCTGAATATTCATTGGAAGGACTGATGCTGAAGCTGAAACCCCAATACTTTGGCCACCTGATGCGAAGAAGAACTGACTTATTTGAAAAGACCTTGATGCTGGGAAAGACTGAAGCCAGGAGAAGGGGATGGCAGAGGATGAGATGGTTGGATGGCTTCACCAACTCAATGGACATGAGTTTGAGTAAACTCCAGGAGTTGGGGATGAACACGGAGGCCTGGTGCACTGCAGTCCATGGGGTCACAAAGAGTTGGACATGACTGAGTAACTGAACTGAACTGAACTGACTGATATATACATACATATGTATATCAAATCATATATATGTTTACATATATAAATATCAAATCATCATGTTGTTTGTCTTAAATTTATGAATCATGTATATGTCAGTTATCTCAAAAATCTCAACTTATCTCAAGAAAGCTGGAAAAACTTTAACAAAGTAAAATAATTCAGTGTCTATTTTTAGGAACTTATGATTTACGAACCCAGGCAAGTGTGGTAAATTATGTAAAATATTTGGGATTTGGTCATTGTTTCATTTAATCTTCACAGTCATCCTATGAAAAGTATGCTCTTTTCACATCAATGTTTTCTACTACTGTTAAATGTTGAAAATAAACTTAGGCAGATGCAGACTGAGAAAAAAAAGACCAAGTACTAGACTAATCTTAATTGCAAAAGTTAAGTGGCCATCATTAGCTGATCGTTTCATATAATTAAAGTAAGTTTGAGAATGTGGTATATTTCATATTGAAAAATAGACCTTGTCTTTTATTGATTCATTCCTAGTTTCAGTGAACATTTGTGGTCCATCATTGTATTCTTATTAGCATCTGGCCCAGTGTCTGGAGCATATTAGGTGATTAATACATAATTGTTTAATAAAATTGACCACTTATTACATTATTACCAGGCATTACTTATTCTGGAAATTGGCATTGTATCTCATCTTTGTTCCTAGAAATTGTGTTAAGCCTGTGGGAAAAAAACATGAAATTCTGGCCCAATAAGCTTTAGAAAATCTATGTCAATACAAATAAAGGGAAGGAAGAGTAGTGGAGACTAGTCTCAGATGAGGAGTGTCCCCCACAACTCCAAAATAACCCCTCTATCTCTACTCTGAACTGCTTTCCAGAGAACACCCTACATCCGGGAGAACGAGCCCCCAGTGCCCACAGTAATAACCTGCTTGTAACACAGGCTGTATTGACTCCCTTCCTGATTCCATGTCACATCTGCTCTCGCTTTCCAGTGCCTCCTGAAATCCCTAGATCCTTATCTCAGAGTCTCTTTCTGCGGGAACTTACTCTAAAAGAGTCAGGGTTTGTTAAGCCTGAGGCATAACTGTGTATATAACTTGGTAAGGTTACAAGGGTAGAGAAGTTGAAGAAAGAATATGAGGCTTTGGGCTAGAAATAATATAGAAAGGTCATTTCTCTTTGTTGGCGTGCTAGGGAGTTACCAAGAGACCTAAAGGGAAATGGAGAGGTGGGGTCAGGGTGCAGCGAAAGTTAGAGAGCACAGGGCAGGCAGTGAGCCTGTCTTCAGAGAGCTGCCTTTTCCTCCAAAAACGCAGAGTAACTTGGAAACACAAGAAGAGGAGTGAGCAGAGGGCAAGGGATAGGAGCAAAATGAAGAGGAGGAAGGGCTCCCATTAAACTTTATCTACCACGTTACTAGTGGGCTTTCCTGGTGGCTCAGTTGGTGAAGAATCTGCCTGCAAAGCAGGAGACCCAGGTTCGAGCCCTGGGTGGGGAAGATCCCCTGGAGTAAGAAGTGACTACCCACTTCAGTATTCCTGCCTGGAGAATGCCATGGACAGAGGAGATGGCTCAGCAACTAAACCACCACCACCACCAAGTTACTAGTACTGCCTCCTAGGGCTTAATGTTTATTTCCATGGGGTCTTTGAATGTCAAGCCTAGGGTATGGGGGCACATGAAGAATCAATGATTCCAGCAGGCAAGGCAGGAAGCAGTGAAGGCAAACAGAATTACCTAATAAAGGAGGATAGATTGTGTGAAGCAGGAGAGGGGCTTACCGAGTGGGGTGGAGAGCATGACAGGCTGAGGCTGCAAGAGGGAAAACAACGCTCAGAAACAGACTGGTAAAAGCCCCGAGTGTGACTCCTTGGCCCGGTGGAGCAGAGATGGAGGTCAGTGTTCTTGCCTGGAGAATCCCAGGGATGGGGGAGCCTGGTGGGCTGCCGTCTATGGGGTCACTCAGAGTCGGACACGACTGAAGTGACTTAGCAGCAGCAGCTGCTGCAGCCCAGGCAATGTGCGTGGGGTCAAGGGATCTGAAGGGTTAACTCAGATTTGACGTCACTAAAGATGAGGGCAAGGGACAAGGCAGAGGGGAAGGGACTGGAGTCAGCTCAAAGAGTCTCAGGAAGTGAGAACAGATCCTATGAGTCACAGCGTGCAGGCTTCATCTGAACAGGTGAGATACCCTGAGGATAGGGAGAGTGTGAGCAGGTACACCACCAAGAGCAAAGAGCTGGTGCTCCATCCTGCCTGTGACTCAAGGGGGTGAGGCACAATGAGGAGAACTATTGGGAGAATAGCAATTTAGGTGAGATGAAGAAAGAGACTTTCCTGGTGGTCCAATGGTCAAAACTCTGCCCTTCCGAGGCAAGGGGCCCAAGTTCGATTCCTGTTCAGGGAACTAGATCCTTCCTGCTGCAACTAAAACCTGGCACAGCCAAATAAATAAATAATAAATATTTTTTTAAAGGAGAAGGAAAAAAAGCTTTAAAAACATGGATTTATATAAATGGAAATGTAATGGTTATTTTTACGTGTCAACTTGGCTAGGCCACAGCACCCAGATATTTGATCAAACATTCTATATGTTTCTATGAAAGTATTTTTTAGATGTGGTTTTTCAAGGTTTATTTTATTTTTAGTTGTTCTGGGTCTTTGTTGCTGCATGAGGGCTTTCTCTAGTTTCAGCAAGCGGGGGGTACTCTTTGTAGCCATCATGGTCTTCTCACTGCAATGGCTTCTCTTGTGGAGCACAGGTTTTAGGTGGGCAGGCTCAGTAGTTGTGGCACATGAGCTTTGTAGCCCCGAGGCACGTGGAATCTTCCTGGACCAGGGATCAAACCCATGCCCCCTGCATTGGCAAGCGGATTCTTATCCACTGTACCACCAGGGAAGTCCTAGATGCGACTTAAATTTAAATCAGTACACTTTGAGTAAAGCTGATTGCCCTCCATGTTATGTGTGCATGCGGCCTAAGCTGCTTCAGTTGTGTTTTGCTCTTTGCAACCCCATAGACTGTAGCCCAACAGGCTCCTCCGTCCATGGGATTCTCCAGGCAAGAATATTGGAGAGGGTTGCCATTTCCTACTTCAGGAGATCTTCCCGACCCAGAGATCAAACCTGTGTCTCTTAGGTCTCCTGCATTGGCAGGCAGATAACACGGGGAGCCTCATCCAACAGCTGAAGGCCCTTAGGGAAAAACACTTTCCTCCCCCAAAGAAGGGGGAATTCTGCCAGCAGGCAGCCTTTAGGCTTGAACTGCAACTTCAGCTCTCTCCTGGGTCACCTGCTTCCTGACCCAGCCCTGGAGATTTGGACTTGCCTGCCACCACAACGACATGAACCAGTTCCTTAAATTAATCTCTTTGTCTCCTCCCTAACTCCTTTCTTTCTTTCTCTCTCTGTCTCTCTCAGTAGATGGTAGATGATAGGGATGTAGTGGGAAAAAAACATAATCTGTTGCCTCTACTTGATATCACATCATAAACAAATGGGCTTCCCAAATGGCTCAGACAGTAAAGAATCTGCCTGCAATGCACAAGACCTGGGTTTGATCCCTGGGTTGGTAAGATCCCCTGGAGGAGGGCATGGCAACCTACTCCAGTATTCTTGCCTGGGGAATCCCCATGGATAGGGGTCCCTGTCAGGTTATAGTCTATAGGGTCACAAAGAGTTGGACATCACTGAGCCATTAAGCAGAGCAGAGAGCAGAGGGATGTAGAGATGTAGAGATAAACACACAACTTTATATCTACACGCCTACATCTAGACACACACACCCTACTGGTTCTGTTTTTCTGGAGAAATCTGACTAATACAAGGACCCCGGGACTTTCCCACGATAGAGTGGGGATCCCAAAGATTATAGCAAAAGCCAAAATGGTAATAGAGTGAGGGAGAACAGAAAATGGGCGAGAGGGGCGAGACTGACCCAATGGGGAATTTGAGAATAAGGAACAAATTTGAGGGATCCGTGGGGATACAGGCGTAAATCCCCATCAACTGAGTTTGAGTGCAGAAAGAAGACCATTTTGGTTATTTTAATCGAGTTTGGATTTAACACCGGGAATTGGGTGCTTACAAAACTTTAGGAAAACCTGGCTTTCTGGAAAAGATTCCTAGAACAACACAGCCAGTGGGCCTTCTGGGAGCTGCTTCCTGGCCACAAACACGGGCACTCTGAGCTGCCACAGGAAGACGGAAAGATTGACCTCACAAATACATGGCTTTAGCTAAATTCCTGGGAACCTAACACCATGGAGGTGGTAGATACAATGCCAGCAATACATTTACGGGCCCGTAAAACTTCTTACCAACAAATTTATTTTTTGCTTTTTAAATTATTTTATTTCATTGGATTATAGTTGCTTTACAATGTTGTGTTAGTTTCTGCTGTACCACAAAGTGAATCAGCCATAAGCGCACATATATCCCCTCCCTCTTGAACTTCCCTCCCACACCCCCATGAAACTTAATTTCTTTTAAAATTAGATTAAAAATGAAATTTTAAGCTAAATTAATGTTCAAGTATTTAATAATAACATTAATCTTTATCCTAGTGCAGTCAGAGAGTATAATTTTTTAATGAAGGAAGGGGTTCACTGGCTTGCCTAGGGCCAATGAAAGTCACAAGGGAGCCCCGAAAGCCATTGCTGCTGCCGAATTTGCAATTGCCTTGCGACTCCTCTGAGACTAGCGGATGGACCCTGTAATGGGCTGCAGAAAAAAGACAGCGAAGGAAAAAGAAGAAAACCTTGCTTCCCCCTTCTTAACTGATGCAAATGCATCTAATCAATGGGAATGATTTGTGTCCGAACTCTTAGCTCCACAGGAATCTGGAACATACAGTCTGAGATTTCTAGTCTCCATGGTACCAGAAGACACACACAAAGGAAGTCAGATCAGATGCTGAAAGCTTGTCTTGCCACATTTAGCACACTTGGGTTAGGGAGCACAGGAGTAGTACTTCAGGGCCTCACGATAGACAGCAAGGAAGGACAGAGGGCCCTAATGTTAGAGAAGTTAGGCTTTGCTGAAAATGAAAGAAATGCCTCTTTACTGTCCAAGGAACAGCACGTTTCTGACAGTGAGTCTCAGGTTCTGATCCCACGCTAGTCCAAACAGCTATTACAACTGGACTGAACCAGCCTACTCCCTCTCCCCAATTTTACTAGCAAAGATCCACGCATAAGAGGATGGGGACAATTCATCTTCAGATTAAAGCAGCTTCCAGCTTCTCCTGGTATTTTTCCTCCCCGCTGATCTCATCTTTACTGTTCTTCCCTTTTCTCACTGTGTTCCAGTAACAAATGCTCCTAAAACACGACAAAACACGCTCACCTTAGGGGCTTTGCACTCGCTACTCTTTAGTAGGAAATAGCCAGACTTACTCTCTCACCTCCTTTAGGTACCTCTTCAAATGCCGTCTTATCTGTGACACTTTATGTCAAAGGGCAAACGGCAAACTCAAGCACATCCTGTCTTTCCCTCTGCCCTAGTTTCCTGCTAAGCACTTAGCATCTTCTAACACACGCCATTTTTTTTTTTTTTGGAGTAAAATTGATTTACAGCATTATGTTGGCTTCTGGTATATAGCACAGTGTTCAGATATATATAGATATGAAGGATAGGGAATTATATTCAATAATTTTTTAATAAACCATAATAAAAAAGAATATGAAAAGGATGTATGTATGTATATATATATATATATATAAAATAACTGTTGTTTATCTGTTTTGTATATAGCAATTTGTATCTGCTAATCACAAACTCCTATTTTATCCCTACTCCACTCTCTTTCTCCTTTCATAAATTGGAACAGCCACTATGGAAAACAGTATGAAGTTTCCTTAATAAACTAAAAATAGAACTACCAGAACTATCATATGATCCAGCAAACCTATTCCTAGGCATTAGAGAAAACTCTAATTCAAAAAGATACATGCATCCCAATGTTCATAGCAGCACTATTTATAATAACCAAGGTATGGAAGCCAAGACATGCAATCAAAAGATGAATAGATAAAGAATATATGATACAAGGATTTCCCTGGTGGTCCAGTGGCTAAGACTTCACACTCCCAATGCAGGGGGACCTAGGTTCAATCCCTGCTCAGTGAACCGAATCCCACATATCCCAACAAAGATCAAGCATGCTGCAATGAAGATACAACATAGACAAATAAATATATATATATATATATATATACTTAAAAGAATATGCATATATACAATGATGTATACTTGGCCATAAAAAGAATGAGATAATGCCATTGGCAGCAACGTAGGTGAACTTAGAGATTATCATACTAAGTGAAGTAAATCAGACAAAGAAAAATATCATATCACTTATGTGTGGAGTCTAAAAGATAATACAAATGGGCTTATTTACAAAAGAGAAACAAACTTAGACACAGAAAACAGACACACTCCATCTAATATATTTGATAAGGATGTATCTTCACCTTTAGAAAATAAATTCTATGAAGAATGAGACTGTTCACCTATATCCTCAGCACCTGTAGTAGTGTTTGGTGCTTTTGAAGTACTCGAAAAAATTTATGAGTAAGTGAGTGAATGAATGAGTGAAGAATATTCACCCTAAGAGTCTACTTTTCTCCCAGCTAATTCATTTTGGCTAATGTGATCATCTTCAAAGTTCTCTGACGTATACAGTTTGTGTTTAGATTCATGCACAGAATTGAAACTGAGAAGAATAACATCCCCAAGTGCTCTGTTTCAGTCATCCAGATTTATAGCTCTATGCTCTCTCACGTTATGTGTGAAGAGAGATCCAGAGAGGAGTGACTGCAAAGGGGTGAAAGTCGGTCAGTTGTGTCCGACTCTTTTCATGGACTATACTGTCCATGAAATTCTGCAGGCTAGAATACCGAGTGGGTAGCCTTTCCCATCTCCAGAGGATCTTCCCAACCCAGGAATCGAACCCAGGTCTCCTGCATTGCAGACAGATTCTTTACCACCTGAGCAGCAAGGGAAACCCAGAACAAAGTTTAGGTCCTCTGATTCTGAGCTCAGAGTATTTTCTGCTCTGAACCATCATGATTTGTATTCTTTTAGCATCCTTATTTTCATGTACACCCTAGGAATAATTGAGAGAAAAAATAGCCAACGTGGGCAAATGCAAATTTAAATATTATTGCTCAGTCGTGTCCAACTCTTTGGGACCCCATGGACTGTAGCCCAGCAGACTCCTCTGTCCATGGGATTTCTCAGGCAAGAATACTGGAGTCAGTAGCCATTTCTCCTACAGGAGATCCTCCCAACCCAGGGATCAAACCCGTGTTTCCTGTGTCTCCTGCACTGCAGGCAAATTCTTTACCTGCTGAGCCATCAGGGAAGATCCAACATGGGCAATTCTCCAGAAAATAACTCTAATTCTACTCTTTCTCTTTCAAGAAAAGGTATAGAATACAATTGAGTGAGAGTACATTATCATAGGGTATATTAGTTAAGGGGCTTCCCTTGTAGCTCAGTTGGTAAAGAATCTGCCTACAAAACAGGATACCCGGGTTCAGTTCCTGGGTCGGGAAGATCCCCTGGAGAAGGAAATGGCAACCCACTCCAGTATTCTTGCCTGGAGAATCCCATGGACTGTAGCCTGCCAGGCTCCTCTGTCCATGAGGTTGCAAGAGTCAGACACGACTTAGTGACTAAACCACCACCATATTACTTAAGATCTTTCTGGATGATAAAGACAAAATCCTTCTCAAACTGATTTACCCAAGAGAAGGAATTTATTGGATTTTGTACTAAAAACCCAGAGATAGTGTAGACTTCAGGCACAGTTGGATTCAGGCTTCAAAATGTATCATAAAGACATGGTTTTTCCTCATCTCTCAGCTCTGCCTCCCACTGATGAATTTCAGCCTCAGTTTCCACATGGGAACGCATGATTGCAGGAGTTCTGGCCTCATAACAGCTCCATGATGGTTCACACCAATTGAGAGGGAATGTCTGTTCCTGCTCCAAAGCCTTACCAAAGCTTCTGTCAAATTTTGATGGCTGTTATGGGCCATGTGTCATCCCTTAATTAAATCTACTAGACTCTCACTGGCCAGAATATTTTGGGATTGGAGACAGAAAAATCACCAGTACCACTGGAATTGAGAGTGTGGAAGAAGTAAGTCCCTGATTGAAAGTAAGTCCTTGATCAAGGAGTGATGTAAAAAAACTGCTAAAAATCCAAATAATTAAAAATGTCCACAAGACATGGAAAACCTAAAATTTATTCATATTCAAATTTACTACATTAATACTGTGTGACTTTGACACATCCCACAACTGCAGGAGACAGCAGAGTGTATTGACTGTAAGATTGAGAGGATGAGCAACTTTGAGTTCATAGACAAGAGTATAGAATGGGGCTTCAGCATGGCTGAATAATAATCTGGAATCTTGTTTTGACCTCAGACTTTTCCATGTGATCCTGAGTAATTCACCTTACCTTTCTGGTTCTCCAGCTTTTTTTTTTTTTTTCAATCTGTTAAACAGATGAAAGAAACATCTATTTGCATTACCTAGCTCGCTGGTTACCATGTACCTGAAATCAGATAAAATCATTATGCAAGGTGAGGCACATAGTTTTATTAGTTTATCATGAGAGATTTTCCATGCAAATATCACATATTTTGCTTCAATAAAGGATGATGAGGCTAATCTATCCAGTGACTTTTAGTTCTAAGTGTTATACAGTTGAATTTCTGACTGCAAAATTGAAGCAACTTTCTTTTGTTGGTTCCAACATCTGAGTCCAAAGTTTAACCAGGTATTCACTGACTGACCTCTCATTAAGAAAGAACATTAGAAGAGTTAGCCTAAGATCTGAGATAAAGGTAATCCATTGACAGATTTTTAAAATTCTCATTCATTCATTCATTCCTTTCACAGATAATTTTCAGTACCTATTACATGATAAATAATATAAACAAGGTCCTGAATCCATAGAACTTAGAATCAAGGGGACATTAAGATTTTAAACTAATAATCATGCCAGTGAATGGGCTTCCCTGGTGACTGACTAGTAAAGAATCTGCCTGCCAATGCAGAAGACGCAGTTTTGATCCCTGGGCTGGGAAGAGCCCCTGGAGAAGGAAATGGCATCCTGCTCCAGTATTATTGACTAGGAAATCCCATGGACAGAGGAGCCTGGTGGGTTATAGTCTGTGGGTTAAAGTCCATGGGTTGCAAAAGAATTGGACATGACTTCAGTTCAGTTCAGTTCAGTCGCTCAGTCGTGTCTGACTGCTAACCCATGAATCACAGCACATCAGGCATCCCTGTCCATCAGAATTACCGGAGTTCACTCAAATTCATGTCCATCAAGTTGGTGATGCCATCCAGCCATCTCATCCTTTGTCATCCCCCTCTCCTCTTGCCCCCAATCTCTCCCAGCATCAGGGTCTTTTCCAATAAGTCAACTCTTCTCATGAGGTGGCCAAAGTATTGGAGTTTCAGCTTTAGCATCAGTCCTTCCAAAGGGCTGAACTCCTTTAGAATGGACTGGTTGGATCTCCTTGCAGTCCAAGGGACTCTCAAGAGTCTTCTCCAACACCACAGTTCAAAAGCATCAATTCTTCGGTGCTCAGCTTTCTTCACAGTCCAACTCTCACATCCATACATGACCACAAGAAAAACCATAGCCTTGACTAGACGGACCTTTGTTGACAAAGTAATGTCTCTGCTTTTGAATATGCTATCTAGCTTGGTCATAACTTTCCTTCCAAGGAGTAAGCAACTTTTAATTTCATGGCTGCAGTCACCATCTGCAGTGATTTTGGAGCCCAAAAAATAAAGTCTGACACTGTTTCCATTGTTTCCCCATCTATTTCCCATGAAATGGTGGGGCAGCATGCCATGATCTTCGTTTTCTGAATGTTGAACTTTAAGCCACCTTTTTACTCTCCTCTTTCACTTTCATCAAGAGGCTCTTTAGTTCCTCTTCACTTTCTGCCATAAGGGTGGTGTCATCTGCATATCTGAGGTTATTGATATTTCTCCCAGCAATCTTGATTCCAGCTTGTGCTTCTTCCAGCCCAGCGTTTTTCATGATGTACTCTGCATAGACGTTAAATAAGCAGGGTGACAATATACAGCCTTGATGTACTCCTTTTCCTATTTGGAACCAGTCTATTGTTCCATGTCCAGTTCTAACTGTTGCTTCCTCACCTGCATATAGATTTCTCAAGAGGCAGGTCAGGTGGTCTGGTATTCCCATCTCTTTCAGAATTTTCCACAGTTTCTTGTGATCCACACAGTCAAAGGCTTTGGCATAGTCAATAAAGCAGAAATAGATGTTTTTCTGGAACTCTCTTGCTTTTTCCATGATCTAGCAGATGTTGGCAATTTGATCTCTCGTTCCTCTGCCTTTTCGAAAACCAGCTTGAACATCAGGAAGTTCACAGTTCATATATTGCTGAAGTNTTGGCATAGTCATAGTTTTTCTGGAACTGTTGCTTTTTCAATGGTCCAGCGGATGTTGGCAATTTGATCTCTGGTTCCTCTGCCTTTTCTAAAACCAGCTTGAACATCTGGAAGTTCACGGTTCACGTATTGCTGAAGCCTGGCTTGGAGAATTTTGAGCATTACTTTAGTAGTGTGTGAGATGAGTGCAATTGTGTGGTAGTTTGAGCATTCTTTGGCATTGCCTTTCTTTGAGATTGGAATGAAAACTGGCGTTTTCCAGTCCTGTGGCCACTGCTGAGTTTTCCAAACTTGCTGGCATACTGAGTGCAGCACTTTCACAGCATCATCTTTCAGGATTTGAATGCAGGGTCAGTGGCCCAAAAAGAGTGTTGAATTTTTACTGCACATGCAGAGTAATGCCGAATTAAGGGCTTAGATGGTCAGATCAATCCATTCATGAGCTCTCCCTGCCACACTGAGATGGTTCTTACTGAAAAATAACACACTATTCCTAAACCAGAAGACGGAGTTGCACAGAAGAAAAAGATACCCCAGAAGAAACCAAAGAAACAAAAACTTCTGGGAATAAGTGCCATAAGAAAATAAAGTTTAAAAGAGAGAGAGAGAGAACGTGAACAGATATACACAAGATGGCATGCATATGTCTCTATGCGTGTTTTGCAAGAGGCATCTGAAAAGGGTGGTGAAAAGCAGTGGACCTAGATCTGAGGAGAAAAGCAAGGAAAGGCCCTCTAGTCTGGGGAAGAAGGTAAGAGGGTAAAGGACAGGAAGGTGTGATGGAAACTAGGTCACCAGCCTCCTGTTCTCCCCGTTGGTTCAGACCCACACCCACTACGGGTGGGCGAGCCAGTAGCTTCTTGCCAGGCTATTTGCCCATGATATACATCTTCAGGGTCCAGAGAATGAAAAAGAGTGAGCTTGCTTGCATACCGCTTTGAGCCTCTACTGAGGAACACTCAGAGTTAAGCCCACTCTAACGTGAAACGATGGGCACTGGGAGAGAACCGTCTTCCACACCATAATGGGCTTCAAATCTCTGAAGAGTTATTGTTTGTGGGACCACAGGCAGCCATTCTTCATTCTTTCTGGGGAAATAAAAACCACAAAGAAGTAGAATGAAACTATAGAAGCAAGGATTGAGTTAGACAGAGGAAACATTTCCTGAGTGAAGCAACACCCCTCTTGGTAGTGTTTAGGGCAGGCTTTCTGATACTCACCCATCAGGATGACTTAGATGCCAGTTAGTTGAGCTTGTTGGAAAATAGTGCTAAATGCAATGTTTATTGCAGAGCTCAAATATTTCCTCATCTGTAAAATGGGCAAAATAATATTATTTCACAGATATGGCATGGGAGAAAATGCATAGTCCCACAAGAGGCCCCTAGCAGGTAGTATGTGTGTGTGTGTGTGCATGAGAGAGAGAGAGAGAGAGACAGAAATCATTTCCTCAGCAAATATTGACACTTTTCTTTGCCCTCCCTCAGTTTTCTTAAATATAAAATGAGTATGGACTTCATCCTTTAGAGGCTTAGTGTGACTATCAAAGGGGTCCAACAGATGGGAAATATTTAGATCCTGTAAACACACAAAGATATATGTTATCATTAGAAGCTCTGTGAAAGTATTTTACCATATTGTTCTATCCATATATTGCAGTGGTAAAGAATTCTCCTGCCAATGCAGGAGATGTACAAGAAGCAGATTCAATCCCTGGGTCAGGAAGATCTGTGGGAGTAGGAAATGGCAACCCACTCCAGTATTTTTTCCTGGAAAATTCCATGGGCAGAAGAGTCTGGTGGGCTATTGTCCATGGAGTCGTGAAGAGTCAGACGCAACTGCGCGCATGCCCTCTGTTTTCACAGGTCAGTGTTTTTGTTTCACAAATATAGGCTCTAACCCTTGCCCCTGGCTCAGAACAACACCCTTACGCTGCTTAAAAAAAGCCAAAATAATCCTAAAAACTCAAACTTCCCTGACTTCGGATCATTTCTAGCACAGGAGAAGAAAGAGAATAAGAAAGCTTGTAAGTCAGTCAGGACTGAGTTCAAATCCCAATACCACTATTATTTAGTATCTTTGAACCTTGGTTTTCTTGTTCACAAAATGGAGGTAAGTATGATCTCCCATTTGGACCATTTTAAGGTTTTAATGAAATAAAATATATGCAAGGCCTGGCCTATTGAGGATGGTCTTTGAGTATTAGTTCCCTTCACACAAGACACGTTGCATCTTATTACTGGTCAGGGTTCTGCGTGGAGACAGGAGCATGAACACATTGATGTTTAACAATTTAAGATTTGGAGCAATGAGTGAAGGGCAGGAAGAATCACAGAGAACCTCTAAACCAGGACTGCAGCGCCTTGACAAAATGACCATCGTTTCCCTAATCTGTTCTTTCTTTTCTGTAACCTTCTCCAACAGAAATTCCTCATTTTTCCCTGTAGGCTAATGTGCCACTTTAAATAGTTTTCAGCCTCAAAGTAGCCTCCGGGTCCTGCTTTGTCCAGGAGAAGAGGGCAAGGAGACTGATGATTAAGAGAAGATGCTTCCACCCAGGTCTTGCCCAGCTCATTTTGAAAACTGGTCCAATATACATCCATGATAGTTTCCAAAGCACTTCTGCTCCTGACAAAAGGGAGCATGTTTCCACATCCCTCACCTTGCTAGGGGAGAAGGAAGGAGCCTGGAGGGGAAGCTGAGGTCTGCAGGTACATTCGTGTACCTCTGCAGGTACACACATTAGACAATGTGTCTGAATGGATATGTGTTAGCGGAGGGGAAGGTGGCATAATCCGAACGTGGGGAGGTTTGCTATTTGGGTGAATGTATGATTAGTGAGCGCATACACTGGGTTACTGCTGAAGCATAGTTGTGTCTACAGGTGCTAATGTCTATCTAGCATGGCATAGGTGCTACAGACTGTGTATTATGTATGTTGGTGTTTGTGGCTGAGAAATATGATCACAGAAAGTCACACGCAGATAGAGCTCAATTATCAAATTAAAGTGGAAAAACAAAGCCATATATATATGGCTGAACTGAATTTGGCAATTTGGGCAAAAAGTTCACTTTTTTATTCTCAATCTGTTTCTCAGTGCAGTCTTCAGACTAAACCATTAAAATATAAACATTACAAGGGCAGGAATTTTGAACATCTTATCATTTTGTAAACATTTTATAGAATGTCTTTGACCATTTTTTCTGATGTATCCTCAGCACCTAGAACAAAGAGTGCTTGGCCCAAGGTAGACGTGAGATAAATATTGGAATGCCTGTGTGTTTGCTAAGTCACTTCAGTCGTGTCTGACTCTGTGACCCCATGGACGGTAGCCTGCCAGGCTCCTCTGTCCATGGCATTCTCCAGGCAAGAATGCTAGAGCAGGTTGCCATGTCCTCCTCCAGGGGATCTTCCTGACCCAGGAATTGAACCTGCATCTCTTATGTCTCCTTCTTTGACAGGCAGGTTTTTTTTTTTTTTTTTTTTACCACTAGCACCACCTGGGAAGCCCAAATATTGAAATAAATGTCTTATGAATGAAAGAAAGTGAAGTCACTCAGTCATGTCTGACTCTTTGCGACCCCATGGACTGTAGCCTACCAGGCTCCTCAGTCCATGGAATTTTCCAGGCAAGAGTACTGGAGTGGGTTGCCATTTCCTTCTCCAGGGGATCTTCCTGACCCAGAGATTGAACCCAGGTCTCCCACATTGCAGGCAGACGCTTTTCCGTCTGAGCCACCAGGGAAGCACTTATAAATGAATAAGTGATTTATTTGAACTCTCAGGCCCATTCTGGCTTGGCCAATTAAAGGGGGAGTTGGGATGATGGCAAAGAAAGACCAGGGACGTGTTGGACACTGATACTTGAGGAAGAGGAAGCATATAAAGAATGAAGCTGGAAGAATTCATCCAAGCAGTCTCCTCTGGTAGATGGGGATGTAAAACAGAGAGCTGTTAATATTCTATGGGAGAAGTTATTCCTGAGTATTTGTTCTCTAACATTTTATGAGGATCTACCGTGTGGAGGATTCAGTATGTTGTAGGGTGATTATAATGATGAGCAAGCTGTGGTCTCGAGGTATGCATTTTGGTAAAGACAATAAAATGAGCATGGGCCTTGCTGCTGCTGCTGCTAAGTGGCTTCAGTCGTGTCTGGCTCTGTGTGACCCCATAGATGGCAGCCCACCAGCCTCCTCTGTCCCCAGGATTCTCCAGGCAAGAATACTGGAGTGGGTTGCCATTTCCTTTTCCAGGCATGGGCCTTCATGATGTTAAATTGCTTCAGTCATGTCTGATTCTATGCAACCCTATGGACTGTAGCCCCTTGGGTTCCTCTGTCCATGGAATTCTCCAGGCATGAATACTGGAGTGGGTTGCCACGCCCTCCTCCAGCAGCTCTTCCCCACCAGGGGATCAAATCCATGTCTCCTACATCTCCTGCAGTACAGGTGGATTCTTTGCTGCTGAGCCATCAGGGAAGCCTATAGGCCTAAGTAAAGGTGTGTATAAAGTGCTCTGGGAGCCGACGGGATGGTGGAGGAGCCAGGTTTTGAAGCCTGAGTTCTTTCTCACTTGCTCAGTACAGAAGGGGACAGGGTTTTCCAAGCAGAATAGGGCAAAGCCCCTGATGCTCATGGGAACTGGAAGAGGTGGAGCTTATTGTGCACAGGGGCAATGACACAGAGAATGCACAAGGAATCCAGGCTTGTAGGTACAAAGATTTCCTAGAGATGTTGTCCTGAAGCAGATAATCCATAAAGCAAAAAGCTAATGACACAGGTACTGTATCCTGACTGCACGTGTAGCATTGATTTCATGTGCTGTGCTTAGTTGCTCAGTGGTGTCCAACTCTTTTCAACCCCATAGCCCAGTACAGAAGGGGACAGGGTTTTCCAAGCAGAATAGGGCAAAGCCCCTGATGCTCGTGGGAACAGGAAGAGGTGGGGCTTATTGTGCACAGGGGCAATGACACAGAGAATGCACAAGGAATCCAGGCTTGTAGGTACAAAGATTTCCTAGAGATGTTGTCCTGAAGCAGATAATCCATAAAGCAAAAAGCTAATGACACAGGTACTGTATCCTGACTGCACGTGTAGCATTGATTTCATGTGCTGTGCTTAGTTGCTCAGTGGTGTCCAACTCTTTCAACCCCATGGACTGTAAGCCCACCAGGCTCCGCTGTCCATGGGTATGCTCCAGGCAAGAATACTGGAGTGGGTTGCCATGCCCTCCTCCAGGGGGTCTTCCCGACCCAGGGATCAAACTCAGGTCTCCCACATTGCAGGTGGATTCTTTACCATCTGAGTCACCAGGGAAGCCCAAGAATACTGCAGTGAGTAGCCTATTCCTTCTCCAGTGGAACTTCCCAACCCAGGAATCAAACTGGGGTCTCTTGCATTGCAGGCGAATTCTTTTCCAACTGAGCTACCCGGGAAGCCCATTGATTTCATACTTGTGGTCAACAGCAAGAAAAGGGCAATGTGTGGATAAGGATTAAGAAGTTACGTGGAGATTTTTACGAGACAATACCATATGACAGCATTGTAAAATGCAAATGAAAGGAAAGGGAAAACAGCTACTGAGACTTTCTTCATGAATTCACTTAAGGAAACACAGCCCACGTATAGAAAATGGCTCAAAAACACTTACAAAGCAACGTATAAATAGTGCAAATAAATACAACACAGATCGAGTCCCTGGTGCTATGTAAACACAGAATAAACAAGAAGCCAATATTGGATGAGGAGAACTAGGGAATGCTTCCTGCAGGATGGAGATTTAATTATTGGCAGGCCTGGGATAAGGGTATATTAAATAGAGTTACTTGCAAATGAATCAAGCCACATTCGGAAAACAGGCAGGGTGAGAAAATCATCAGACCCCCCCTGGCTCACTCCCATCAAGGCTGTTTTCCTGCCTGCCACACTGAGCACATTACTCATTTGCTACTTTGAACAGTCTGTTTTCGTTTCCTATGCTGGCAGACACCCCTGTCAGACGCCCCACTCGGCTTCTCACAGACAATTATGACTTTCAGATTTCCTGTGGCTCCAGGAGTAAGGGGGTCGGTTAGCCCAAGACCACAAAAAGGCAATTATCTTGGTAATTTAGGTGTCAAACTACTTTACTTGAGTATCAAGCTCATCCCTCCAGTTTTCTGCTCCCCAAGCCTGGCAGTTGACTATCCTAAGACCAGCATATGCAGCACAGAGTCTTGAAAAATCTAAAAATGTCCAATAAAATGCAGCTGTATGGACATCAGGCAGGACCTTTGGGCCCCTCAACCATCTTTTCCATCTGCCATGTGGTTTGACATACATAGCTATCTTTAAGTTGTTGTTCAGTCGCTAAGTCATATCCATGGACAGTAGTATGCCAGGCTTCCCTGTCCTTCAGTATCTCCTGAGATTTGCTCAGGTTCATGTCCATTGAGTTGGTGATGCCATCCAACCATCTCATCCTCTGTCACTCCCTTCACCTGCCCTCAATCTTTCCCAATATCAGGGTCTTTTCTAATCAGTTGGTTCTTCCCATTAGGTGGCCAATTTGAATTTTTAAAAATATGAGCTACTTGGGAGTGGACAGTGGCTGGATACATACATCGGTCTGTTCTAGCCTTGCCTACTCTGTTTTATTTGATGCTATGTAGCCTTAACCTCCTACCATATTTCATGTCCTCAGATGATACATGATGTCTAACATTTCTTTAGTATCCACCTGCAGAGAACCTCAGATGGGGTCCACTCACAATTGGGGCTAACATTTGTTGTTGATTAATGAATGGGCTGGGGAAAAAATATTTGAAGTCTCTTCAAGAGAAAGCTCCTCCCTCACAACTTGCTAATTCATTAGGGGCAGCATGTTTCTTTGGTCCCAGTATAGACCAGTTTAGACCAATATAGCTTTGCTGTTTCGGTCTGCTCTCTTTTTTTCTTTTTCTGAAATAGTCCTGGTTGTATCTATTCACTAGGTTAAGTTGTCAAACTATATTAAGCTGAAGTTAGGATAGATGATTTCATAAGTCTATCTCCATGACTGCATTACTATTATTTTAGTCCATTACTTTATATCATAAAAATGGATTGGGAGACAAGCCCAGCTTGTATCACCCCCATAGCAGATGTACATATATCAAATAGTGCTAAGAGGACACAGGGAGAAGACTCTGACCCCAGAGACCAGAGACTTTGAATCATCTATTTGTGGTAGAGACACCTTATGCTCCCACATATGAATCAGTAGAGTTAACTCTTCCCCCCATTTCCTCACTGCTAGGAAGAGTACTTCCTCCAGTTTGTAGAAATGTGGAGCTAATTTTTAAATTCCCCCTAATCTTTGTCTTATACAATCAAACCCTCACCAAACCTCTCACATTCTTCCACCTTTTTATCTCTCAGATTCTGCTCTTCTCTTCTGATTTCTTGGCTCTAGAAATCAGAGCCTAAAGTAGAAGTTTCTGTGATAACATTTTATTGAGGAGTAGGATTCCAGGAAAGCAAGAGTGAAGGATGGGGAAAGCAAAGCAGAAAGAAGGAGCAAATCAAAAGGATTGTGTTGGGACTTCCTGGGTGGTCCAGTGGCTTGGGACTCTGTATTCCCAATGCAGAGGGCGCAGGTTCAATCTCTGGTCAGGGAACTAGATCCCACACGCTGCAACTAAAGATCCTGCGTGCCACAACTGAGGCCTGATACAGCCAATTAATACATTTGAAAGGTAAATACTAAACAAAATGATTGCATTATATAGCTTACCACAGCTTCTTGAAAAGTTGTTGCTTCACATGGGAAGTTGTCTTCAAATGAGCCATGTGAAGCAACTGTAGCCCCCGTCTATCCAGGGGAAAGAAGGAAAACATTTAACTGCTAGCTCACATTATTAAATTTTTGTCCCTTGAGGTGTTAACTATCTCATGTATGTGAGTGTGTATATGTGTGTGTGTGTGTGCGCGCGCTGTGCACAAGCCTCTTAAGCATCAGTAGCAGCATGGAAGCCCCAGAGTAGGGGACAAAAGACACAGAGCACAGGTGTAAGGTGAGCCAGTCTGGGCGTGTCTGCAAGTTATATGAGGGACCTTGTTCACTGGGACTGAACTCCCCGAACTCCTGGCAACAACAGACTCCCCTGCCAGAGGCTGAATCTGGCATACTCCTTTACCATTCTTATAGTCCTAAACCTGGTCTAGAACCAAACTGGTTGTCTGGACTATCTCACAGACTCCTAGCCATCTTTCATATTTTCTTGTGTCTGGCCTTTCCCTTCTTTATTTTTTAAATTTGTATTGAAACATAGTTGAATTACAATGTTGTATTAGTTTCAGATATACAGCAAAGTAATTCAGCTATACATATATCTTTCTTTTCCAGATCCTTCTCCGTTATAGGTTATTACAAGATTCTGAACCCCGTGCGATACAGTGGTCCTGGTTGATTATCTGCTTTATATACACTAGTGTATATAGTTCAATCCCAAACTCTTAATTTATCCCTCTCCCCTCTATCCTCTTTGGTAATATAAGTTTATCTTCTGTGTCTGTGAGTCTATTTCTGTTTTGTAGGTAAGTTCATCTGTATCATTTTTTTGGTGTTCCATGTATAAGCAATATCATATGATACCTATTCTTCTGTGACTTACTTCACTTAGTTGATTATCTCCAGGTCCATCCACATCGTTGCAAATGGCATTATTTCATTCTTTTTTTATGGCTGAGTAATATTCCACTGTGTATCCCTTCTTTCAATTAACCAGTTACTGGTGAGAAATCAAAAATCCATAAAAGTTGTCTTAATTGGGTCGCTGTGTTATGCAGTAGCTACTGTTGTTCATCATATCAAATCAAATCTCCTCAATTGGGGCTTAATTCACCCCTTGTGCCGCTTCAGCCCTCTCCCTCCGTTGAATGGCTTTCTAAATGGAATCTCTTCTCTGGCTCAAGTCCCCTGCCTCCTCTCTTTCATATTGGACACACTCATGCAAAACCTTAGGACTTCATGTCAAAAATGCTCTTTTCTAGTAATGTAAATTCCTCTCCTTATACAAATAATGATAACTAAGATTTCTTAATGCTTACTGTGTGCCAGGCATTGTGCTGAAGACTTTGCAAATATCATCCTCAGTTAACATTTTCTAAAAAGCCTTTAAAGCAAGTAGTATGATTATCAACATTTTACAAAAGAGTTAACTGGTACTTGGAATGATTAGGCATTTTGCTCACGATTATATGGCTAATAAACTGACGGTAATGACTTAAACTCTGGTTTGCCTAAATTCCACATAAAACTTCTTATTTGCAGGAAGACTTCCCTTGTTAACTCAGCTCAGTAGTGACAACTCTATTGCTCTGTGACTGCTCAGCAGTTACAAATACAGTTTCATTATGCTGCTTTGCCTCTTTTGAAACATTACCTTATTAAGTGTTCTTAAGTCTTTTATTGCTCTGTGTGTGTGTGTGCGCGTACACGCGCACGTGTGTGTGTGTGTGAGAGAGAGAGCACTTTCCCAAACTGGACCTTAAACTGGGAAATCCCAAAAGTCAGAGACTGACTTTCATGACTTTTTTGTTAATCATTTGGTTTATTCTTTTTTAAAATAATTTTTATTGGAGTATAGTTTTTTCAAATTTTAAACTTTTTATTTTGTATGGGGGTATAGCCTTAAGAATTTGTGATAGGTTCAGGTGAATAGCGAAAGGACTCAGCCATACATATAAATGTATCCATTCTCCCCCCAATCCCCCTCCCATCCAGGCTGGCACATAACATTGAGTAGAGTCCCATGTGCAACACGGTAGGTCCTGGTTGAGTATCCATTTGTGAATATAGCGGTGTGTACCCGTTGATTTACAGTGTTGTGTTCGTTTCAGGTGTACAACAAAGTGAATCAATTATACATGTACATATATCCACTCTTTTTAAGATTCTTTTCCCACATAGGCTGTTACGGAGTATTGAGTAGAGTTCTCTGTGCTATATGGTAGATCCTTATTAGTTATCTATTCTATATATGCTGCTGCTGCTGCTGCTAAGTCGCTTCAGTCGTGTCCGACTCTGTGCGACCCCAGAGACGGCAGCCCACCAGGCTCCGCAGTCCCTGGGATTCTCCAGGCAAGAACACTGGAGTGGGTTGCCATTTCCTTCTCCAGTGCATGAAAGTGAAAAGTGAAAGTGAAGTCGCCCAGTCATGCCCGACTCTTCGCGATCCCATGGACTGCAGCCCACCAGGCTCCTCTGTCCATGGGATTTTCCAGGCAAGAGTTCTGAGTGGGGTGCCATTGCCTTCTCTATTCTATATATAGTAGTGTGTATATATCAATCCCAACCTCTCAATTTATCTCTCCCCCCTTACCTCTTAGTTTCTTTTGTACATCTGTAACTCTACTTCTGTTATTTACATAAGTAAGTTTATACTTTTTAAAATTAATTTTTATTGAGATGTAGTTGCTTTACAAAGTTGTATTAGTTTCTACTGTACAGCAAAATGGACCAACCATACGCATCCACATATCCCTCCCTTTGGATTCCCTTTTTGTTCAGGCCACCACAGTACATTAAGTAGAGTTCCCTGTGCTGTATACATGTTCTCATTTTGTACTTTTGTTCTCAGTTGTATCTGACTTTGTGCAATCCTATGGACTGTAGCCTGCCAGACTCCTCTATCCATGGGATTCTCCAGGCAAGACTACTGGAGTGGGCTGCCATTTCCTCCTCTAGGGGATCTTCCTGACCTGCGTCTCCTGCATTGCAAGCAGATTCTTAACTGCTGAGCCACTATTTCATATATTGTATCAGTAGTGTGTTATGTGCGTTTGTACTTTTTTTGGGGGGGAGGATGAATATTTATTTATTTATTTTAGTATCTTTCATTTTATTTTTTTTATGTCTCTGTCATCAGAGGGCATAACTCTGCTCTTCAGCACTAGAAGCACAAGAATACTGGAATGAACACCATTCAGATGTGATTTTGTATAAAACAAAGGGGTGGCCACATACAGAATAAGAATCCACTCCTAGATTCTCCTCCCTAAGGCAAAATGAAGTCAAGGATAGCCCAGGGAAGAGATGAGGGACTGACTTATGACAATAGTGATCTCTATTTGCAAAGATAAAATTTGGCTGGGTAAGGATACAGTGAAAAAATTTAAGTCAAGAAGGATATGATTTGCTAGAATCATATTTATTAAATCATGAAGTAATGGGTCAAGAGGGCACATTTTAATACATGAAAGAACACCTGGGGATCTTGTTAAAATGTGGGTCTTGATTCAGTAGGTCCAACGCAGGCTGACATTCTGCATTTCTTCCAAAGTTTGGGTAAGGCCAATACTGTGGTCATGAGCCACACTCTGAGTAGCATATATCTGGACTTTGCAAGAGACTCCTGAAAATAAATAAAGAAAATGTAACAACTCTAGCTGAATAATGTAAGGAAACTCAGATATGAATATACACTTCCCAGGATTCTGAAGTTGCATGTGTTGATAGTTTATTCCTTCTTGCTGCTGAGAAGTATCTCACTGTGTGTATCCCACAATTTGTGATCCATTTACCAGATGATGGACTTTTGAGTTGTTTACAGTTTTAGCTCTATTATGAATAAGGTTGCTGTGAACATTTGGTGTCAAGTCCTTGTGGAATATACATGGACTGTTAGGGATAACTCTGGGTTAGTTTAGCCTTGGTACTAAGGCATCATCCTTCTGGAATTTCCACTGATTACTCCAGGTGTTCAATGATGGCTCAGTGAATGAAATCTGAATGTTTCCCAGTCCTGTGTAAATTCTAAGAACTGTCCAACTTACACTTATCTGCTGTTCTTTGCTCAGCATCATGGAGTTTTACCCTATCCAGGCACAGATTAGTATTAATCCAAAAAATTCCAGGAGGTTGTAGGCAGACTTCTGGAGCTCTTTCTCTGCATAACTCCTCCTCTAAACTTTTTACCCACCAATTCTAGCTGTCTCAGCTTCCCTGAACTCCAGTTTCCACATCAGCTTGGCGTGAGCCCCCATACTCTGCTTGATGCTTCCTGTCTCTGCTGCTACCATTTCCACATTGCCTCAAGGCTGGAATCCAGGGTGAGGATAGAGCGCACCCTGTTTGTGTCCCTCTCTCAGGGATCACAGTCCTGCATCACTTCTGGGCTCAGTATTTGAGAATATCTTTTCATGTGTATTTTCTAGGTGTTTACAATGGGAAAATACATTCAAATTCAGCTCTTTCCTTGTAAGCAGTTCTCTTACCTGGCTTCTTATTTTCTTTTACTCTTCATTTTTCATATTCTGCAGTTTCAGTGACACTAGTTAGTATGGAGTTTCTTTATTCAACTTGCTTGGAACTCATTAGGCTTCTTAGTGACTAAGCAGTTTTAGAAAATTCTGTAGGGTGATTAACTCTTCAAATATTGCCTCTGCTCTATCATTTCTCTCCTTTTGTTTTGGAATTTTAATTAATATATGATAGGTCTTCTCACTCTATCTTCTATATCACTCAACTCTCTTCTATATTTTCATATTTTTGTCTGTGTGTCTCTGTGCTGCATTCTGGATTTTTTCTGACTTATCTTTCAGTTTGCCAGTTCTCTCTTCAATTGGATAATCCAATCTGCTGTTAGATTCATTCTACTGTAAGTCCTCTACATATGAACCTTCAATTGTGAATTTTCAAAGATGAGAACATGTGTTCCATCAATGTCAGATATGAGTGAATTGCAGCTTGCCCTCTGTCTCCTATTGCTGATGATCCTTCGGTTCAACCATCTCCCACTGCCTCTCCCTCCTCAAGTCAGTAACTCTTCTTGTCTGTTCATTCAATGCTAGTTGATCTGATAGAGTGCCTGAAGAACTATGGATGGAGGATCGAGACATTGTACAGGAGGCGGTGATCAAAACCATCCCCAAGAAAAAGAAATGCAAAAAGACAAAATGGTTGTCTGAGGAGGCCTTACAAATAGCTCAGAAAAGAAGAAAAGTGAAAGGCAAGGGAGAAAAGGAAAGATATACCCATCTGAATGCAGAGTTCCAAAGAATAGTGATAGTGATAGTGAAGTCACTCAGTCGTGTCCAACTCTTTGCGACCCCATAGACTGTAGAGTACCAGGCTCCTCTGTACATGGGATTTTCCAGGCAATAGTACTGGAGTGGATTGCCATTTCCTCGAGTCCCAAAGAATAGCAAGGAGAGATAAGAAAGCCTTCCTAAGTGAACAATGCAAAGAAAAAAAAAAAAGAATAGGAAAGACTAGAGATCTCTTCAAGAAAATTAGAGATACCATGGGAACATTTCATGCAAAGGTGGGCACAATAAAGGACAGAAACGGTATGGACCTACAGAAGCAGAAGATATTAAGAAGAGATGGCAAGAATACACAGAAGGAGTATACAAAAAATATCTTCATGACCCAGATAACCATGATGGTGTGATCACTCACCTAGAGTCAGACATTTTGGAGTGTGAAGTCAAGTGGGCCCTAGGAAGCATCACTATGAACAAAGCTAGTGGAGGTGATGGAATTCCAGCTGAGCTATTTCAAATCCTAAAAGATGATGCTGTGAAAGTGCTGAATAAATATGTCAGCAAATTTGGAAAACTCAGCAGTGGCCACAGGACTGGAAAAATTGGAGATTCCAATCCCAAAGAAGGGCAATGCCAAAGAATGTTCAATACCATACAACTGCACTCATTTCACACGCTAGCAAATTAATGCTCAAAATTCTTGACTCCAGGCTTCAACAGTATGTGAACCGAGAACTTCCAGAAGTACAAGCTGGATTTGGAAAAGGCAGAGGAACCAGAGATCAAATTGCCAATATTTGTTGGATCATAAGAAAAGCAAAAGAATTCCAGAAAAGCGTCTACTTCTGCTTCATTGACTACAAGAAAGCCTTTTGACTGTGTGGATCACAACAAACTGTGGAAACTTCTTAAAACAGATGGGAATACCAGATCACCTTACCTACCTCCTGAGAAATCTGTATGCAGGTCAAGAAGCAACAGTTAGAACTGGATATAGAACAACAGGCTGGTTCCAAATTGGGAAAAGAGTACTTCAAGGCTATATATTGTCACCCTGCTTATTTAACTTATATGCAGAGTACATCATGAGAAATGCCAGGTTGGATGAAGCACAAGCTAGAATCAAGATTGCTGGGAGAAATATCAATAACCTCAGATATGCAGATGACACCACCCTTATGGCAGAAATCAAAGAGGAACTAAAGAGCCTCTTGATGAAGGTGAAAGAGGAGAGTGAAAAAGTTGGCTTAAAACTCAACATTCAAGAAACTACGATCATGGCATCCAGTCCCATCACTTCATGGCAAATATATGAGAAAACAATGGCAACAGTGCCGACTTTATATTTTGGGGGCTCCAAAATCTCTGCAGATGGTGACTGCAGCAATGAAATTAAAAGACACTTGCTCCTTGGAAGAAAAATTATGACAAACTTAGACAGCATGTTAAAAAGCAGAGGTGTTCTTTGCCCACAAAGGTCCCATCTAGTCAAAGCTATGGTTTTTCCAGCAGTCATGTATGGATGTGAGCGCTGGATCATAAAGAAGACTGAGTGCCGAAGATTGATGCTTTTGAACTGTGGTGCTGGAGAAGACTCTTGAGAGTCCCTTGGACTGCAAGGAGATCAAACCAGTCAATCCTAAAGGAAATTAATTCTGATTATTCATTGGAAGGACTGATGCTGAAGCTCCAATTCTTTGGCCACCTGATGTGAAGAACTAACTCATTAGAAAAGACCCTGATGCTGGGAAAGATTGAAGGCAGGAAAAGGGACTACAGAGGATGAGATGGTTGGATGGCACCACTGACTCAGTGGACATGAGTTTGAGCAAGCTCTGGGAGATGGTGATGGACAGGGAAGCTTGGCGTGCTACAGTCCATGGGGTTACAAAGAATCAGACACAACTGAGTGACTGAACGACAACAACAACAGTACTTTACAAGGTACTGTGCTGTAAGATTAAAAGTGTTTTCTTTAGGACTTCCTTGGTGGAACAGTGGATAAGAATCCGCCTGCCAATGCAGGGGACACGAGTTCGATCTCTAGTCCAGGAAGATTCCACACACCACAGAGCAACTAAACCCATGAGCCACAACTATGGAGCTCACACACCACAGCTAATGAAGCCATTGCATCCAGAGCCTATGCTTCACAACAAGAGAAATTACTGCAATGAAAAACCTGTGCACTGCAATGAAGAGTAGGCTCCACTTGCAATAACCAGAGAAAGCCTGTGTAGAGCAATGAAGACCCAGTGCAACCAAAAATAAAAACAAATAAAATGTTTTCTTTATTTTTTGTGTTTGTTTCTTATGTATTGTTTGTGCGAAAAGTATTATAAACCTATTACGCACAGTCTATATAGCCAATTGTGTTAGTTGGATACATAGGCTAACTTTGTTGGACTTATGAACAAATAGGACTTTCGAATGCACTCTCAGAACAAAACTCATTTGTATGTAGGGTACTTACTGTACTTAATTCTGTTTCAAGTCCACTAGGTGACTTTTCATATTTTCCCTGTAACTGTTTTGTAACTTGTCTTTTATTCCCGAGAATTTCAGCATCTGAAGTTGTCACGAATCTGTTTCTGATGTCTGGTTACTGCTGATTCTCTTTCATGGTGCCTTCCCTCCCTATGTGCTTGCTTATTCATTGCCTTTGAAGAATAATTTGTGGGCATTTTTGAAGGTTAGGATTAACGTGTTTTCACCGAGGGAGGATTTGCGTTTTACCTTTGCCAGATGCCTAGAGAAATACTTGTTTGGCATTATTGTAAAATTCAAGGTTTGAGGTTTTCTTTGATTACCTAGGTAATGCAAATTTGGCTACAAATCCGGCTGGCTCAGAATTTCTTCTCTGCTATGTTCAGCACCAGGGACACTTTCTTGCAGTACTTCAGGAGGTAGAAGGAAAATTAGGTTTACTTCTGTTTCACCCTTACCCTAAGGATGTAACTCCTTGATTCTTCAGTATGTTATAGGAAAGGTTTCTATCAGGCTCCCTGCGTTAGCCAATCCTGAGTTTTAACCTCTGAGACCAGAGTTGAGTTTGCCTTAATCAGCAAATACTTTCTGGTCAAAACTTGCCTCTTTATTCCACTTACCACTTTGAATTTTTACCTTTCATTAAATTTGGCCTGATATTTCCTTACTATCTTGTCAGCTTTTTGATGCTTTTAAGATGTTTTAAGTATTTCAGCTAGCATTGTTAGTTGTTTTCAGCAGGAAAGTTGACTCAAATAACCTAGCCTGTCATGTTTCCAGAAACTGAAGTGGTTTTTGTTTTGTTGTCTGTTTTAACAGATTTCATTAAATAGCCTCTATAAGCAATTCAAAGTAGCATTGATTCTGTTTTTATTGGGGGGGGGGGGAGGGTTCTTGTTGTTTTTTCTGGCTGATGTGTCTTCCCAAAAAAAGAACCTGATTTTTCAAATTCAAGTAATTAAAACCATAGTCTACAATATGAGACTTTATTTCATGAGGATTCATATATAAACCAACTTCTTTCCTGGGAACTTATTTTGGAAAGATACAACTTCACCTTATATTTAGGCCAAAGTGGTATATAAAGAGTCTTTAATAATACCCAGCATAGAGTAGGTATTTCATAAATATTCATCCCCCCCCACTCCTTTAGCTCTTTAAAAATATCTAAGTGGTCCAGATGTTTAAACTAATGTCGGTCTGTCTCTGCTTAGGGTAAGGGACATGGTCAGTGTGACATTCTCTAGGTCTCTTCTAGTCAACAGTAGTAATCACGTGAATTACACACACACAGCCACATAACCTTATAAATGATTGGGTTTTATGCCCTTTTATTTTACAGGGGTTGTTATGTAGCATAACAGCCAATATAACATAGAAGAAATTTGAGTTCCATTAAGAAAATCAAGATTTTTTTTTTTAGCTCCAGATAAGAACTAGTCTTCTTTATTTACTCACATAGGACTTGGGGGTTTCTAAGAAAGAAATGAGTAAAAACTACAGGTAGTCTTTTTTAGTGACTCTAGTGAAGGTGGGCCCATCTTCCCGAGGTAGAATAAGCATATTTCTAGGATACAGGGTCACTGTACAAAGGATGTAAGGCTTAGGCCATAGCCACTTCCCTACCCTCTAAAACATATCACAGGTATTTCTGTATTCAAGATTGCCCTCCCTAGTCCTTGCTACAAATTCCCAATCATTACCACCAGCACTACTTACACACTGCATTTTCAAACCTCTACTAGTTAGGTATCTCTCTTGCTCCTTTTTTTTTTGGCTAAAATAGAAACTCATTTCTTAGTTCCAGAGGCTAAAAGTCCAAGATCAAGGTGTTGGCAGGTTTTACTTCTTCTGAGGCCTCTGTCCTTGGCTTGCAGGCAGCCATCTTCTCCTTGGTCTTCATATGGTTCTTCCTTGTGAGTTCCAATCATGTCTCTGAAGTTATGTTTCTTTTATTCTCTCATTTCCCTGCTTGTAGAGTTCTGTCAGTGATTTTGGAGGAGACCAAGAAGGAAAGGAAAACACAAATTCATAATATTTCAAGTTTAAAGTGATCTCAGAGATGACCTAATGCAACACTTCCCTGTCCAAACAATTAACTGAAAGGCCAGAGAGGTTATGAGTTGCCCGGAGTTACAGACCCACAGTAGAACTCCGGGGTTCTTGACTTCTGTGCTATTTTGCTGCTGCTGCTAAGTTGCTTCAGTCATGTCCGACTCTGTGAGACCCCAGAGATGGCAGCGCACCAGGCTCCTCTGTCCCTGGGATTCTCCAGACAAGAACACTGGAGTGGGTTGCCATTTCCTTCTCCAACGCGTGAAAGTGAAGTCACTCAGTCATGTCCGACTCTTAGCGACCCCATGGACTGCAGCCCACCAGGCTCCTCCATCCATGGGATTTTCCAGGCAAGAGTACTGGAGTGGGGTGCCATTGCCTCCTACACCCTTGTGATACTCTGCTACTGGTCCCCTGTCTGCTCCTCAGGACTTTTTTCATCTGGACTTCATATTAAAGACAATGAAGTGAGCACAGATCTTGAGGCCAGCTGAATGAAGTTCTTCACATTGCTGAGAGAGGGAATCAGAAGGACTGGGAACACAAATGCACTTAGGAAAGGCAATTGATTGCGGGGAGGGGTGGGGGAGAGAAAATGGAACAGGGCCTTAAAGTAACAGAAAGTCAGGAATGATGAGAGATGGAAAGGCATCCCAGACAGAGAAAACTCCATTTGAGGCCTCAGTCTAAAGAAAGGATAAGATAAATTGGGGTTGGGACACAATAACAAAGTGGCAAAAATGTGGACCACTGCTCAGGTCAACAGTGCTCAGGTAATGAGGCAAAATTCAAATAACTTTCCTCTTCCTCTTCTAGTACATGAAACTAAACTAACATTTGAGAAGCTTTATGAAAGAATTGAGAATCTTTAGCTGGAGAGTTCTAAAAGTGGGCAGGGTATGCCAGGTGATCTTACGGGATCTTAATTCCCCAACCAGGAATGGAACCCAGGCCCCCGCAGTGGAAGTGCCAGCTCCTAACCACTGGACTGCCAGGGAATTCCCTAGATCTCCCTTTTCACAGTGACAAGTAATGGGTTAGAACTGCCAAAGGAAATTGAAATTAGACAGCAAAGGCAAAGAGCTGTGCATGTTCAACCAGAAGATGCTGAAAAATTGAGGAAATCTTGATACAAGGTCTAGAAGAGACAGCCTTCAGTCTGGGATGAGTTAAATTCAGTCCTGCCTAGAGGCAGAGGGAGGGTTGAAATGTCCTGTCATAGAGTCTGAAAGTCTGGATCAAGGCCGATTCATTCACTGAAACAAAGCATCTCATTATGGAGAGAGGTGGAGAACAGCAGGAAAAATCCCCAACCTATTTGCCTGGGGCTTCAAAGCAGTTGTAGATGCTTTCTGGCTTGATCAATTTTAGGCTCTGATTATAACAAAAAAATTTTCAGCTAAATCAAAGTGAAAGAATATCTCATGATGCTATCACGGAGATTGAATCTCATTTACTGGGGATTTAACAATTAGGAATAACTTGCAAGAACAATTTAGGCACCATTGGGAATGAAAACAGAAAGAGGAATAAGATTATCGCTTGGTTTGGGGATTTAGGAAGCAGCTCTGAGGCTCTGGAGCTTGTCAGGGAGCGTTGGTTCAGTGAGGGTCCTCCTAGCCTGGTGCCTGTGCAGGAACCCGCTTCTGGGAACCCGCCGTGAAGGCTGGGTGTGTCCGAGCGTGTGCTGAATTCCTGGCTTCAATTACAGACTAGCAGGCGGCTGAAGAGTCTGTCATTGCCGATGTCATCACATTTACAAGATTCATAGGTCCCCTCTCCAATAAGACCCAAGAACCACGGCCTCTCCACCCCTGCAGCCATGGCCCACCGCTGCACGCCGCGTGAAGAGGCAGGGAGTGGATGTGAGGATCTGTCTGGTGCATTCACTCAGTCCCAGCAGGGGGATGAGGAAATGGGACCTAGGAGAATTACACCAAGCTCCCACTTCCCTGGTAAGGTCTCCACATTATAGGCCAAAAAAAATCTTCAAGGGAAAAAGAGATTTAGATGAAGGCAGAAGTATGGATAAGATGAGCTCTCAAACATCCTTTCCGTTGAAACACTTGATGATACTTTCATGGTCTATGGATTGTCCTCTGCCCATTAATATCCATTTAAATTCTTCTCCTGCCAACATCCTGGGGGATTCAGGAGAGTGTGGCTGCTCAGTCTGTCTTCTTCAACTGATTGTTTCTAGGCTCTGCCCTGGGGATGCCATTAGAGAACTGACAAGCATGGGGAACCGGCTTCTCACAGAGTGAAACTCCCAAACAGCCAGCCCCACATTCCTCTCTGACTCACGCCACCAACCCCCCACCCCACCCCACCCCCCATGCCCAGCAGGTCAGTGGGCTGGGAACACTGCTACATCTGGAACAATTGCCGCTGGAATAAGATGTCTATTCTGATAGCCCTGGATCACTCCCTGGCCTGTGCCCTAGGTATTACCCCAAGATGCACCCAGTGATGGGCAGAGGATGTCAACAGGGATCTGCCCTCGGGCTGCCAGCCTCACCTGCAGAGATCTGATCTCAGTCTGCGGCTCATCTCTGATTCCTCCCCTTGCCATAATACAGATTCCTCCCAGCTCCTGGAAAGGCACTTCTCATTATCCAAGCCAGCAGATAAGAGCAGAGGCACACAGAATTCTTTCATTTGTTGACTGGCTACTATGTGCTCAGTCCTATGATAAATGTTGAGTATGAAAGGGTGTATGAAATAAATATAAGTCTTGCATGAAGCTTACTATCTAGTGCTAGAGGCCACTATTAAGCAGACTCCCAAAAATATATATAAGCTCAAAATGTAATTCAGTTCAGTTCAGTTCAGTTCAGTCGCTCAGTCGTGTCTGACTCTTTGCGACCCCATGAATCGCAGCACGCCAGGCCTCCCTGTCCATCACCAACTCCTGGAGTTCACTCAGACTCACGTCCATCGAGTCAATGATGCCATCAGCCATCTCATCCTCGGTTGTCCCCTTCTCCTCCTGCCCCCAATCCCTCCCAGCATCAGAGTCTTTTCCAATGAGTCAACTCTTCCCATGAGGTGGCCAAAGTACTGGAGTTTCAGCTTTAGCATCATTCCTTCCAAAGAACACCCAGGGCTGATCTCCTTCAGAATGGACTGGTTGGATCTCCTTGCAGTCCAAGGGACTCTCAAGAGTCTTCTCCAACACCACAGTTCAAAAGTATCAATTCTTTGGTGCTCAGCCTTCTTCACAGTCCAACTCTCACATCCATACATGATCACAGGAAAAACCATAGCCTTGACTAGATGGACCTTAGTCGGCAAAGTAATGTCTCTGCTTTTGAATATGCTATCTAGGTTGGTCATAACTTTTCTTCCAAGGAGTAAGCGTCTTTTAATTTCATGGCTGCAATCACCATTTGCAGTGATTTGTTACCAAAAAAAGTGAGTGAAATAAATGCATATTACTTTACCTACACAAAGTTGCTCACATACACACATTTGCAAACATACCATCTGTGTCCACTCCTTTTTCTTTTAAAATTCATTTATTTATTTGGCTGCCTTGGGTCTTAGTTGTGGCATGTGGGAATCTTCATTGCAGTGCATGGACTCTCCAGTTGTGGGGCCTGATTGCTCCACAGTACGTGAGATATTAGTTCCTCTGAAAGTTGCTCAGTCATGTCTGACTCTTTGCGACCCCACGGACTATACAGCCCATGGAATTCTCCAGGCCAGAATACTGGAGTGGGTAGCTGTTCCCTTCTCCAGGGGATCTTCCCAACCCAGGAATTGAACCCAGGTCTCCTGCATTCCAAGCAGATTATTTACAAGCTGAGCCACCAGGGAAGCCCTAACCTGACCAGGGATTATCAAACCCATGTTCCCAGCACTGCAAGGCTGACTCTCAATCACTGGGCCACCGGGGAAGTCCCCTTGCTGTTCTTTCTGACACATTGTTTCTGCCAAACCCAAGGCAGTACAAGTATGGAGTCTGCAAAAACCCACAACTGGATAATCCACAAATCAGGAATAAAGACTTTACCTGATGTCTATATGAAAATTCACCTTGATTAATCATCTAGATATGAAAAATCATATCAGAATTGATCACAAAATTCCATGTGCACATCTAGGTGAATAAACTTCATCTTCATTTTCCTCAAGGTGTTCTACCCCTGAATTAGAAAATTAAAAAAAAAATTTTTTTTTTGAGAAACCAGAAAGGCGTGCAGCCATGGTAAGAGAGATATGAAAAATGAGTTCAGGTCCCACTGGCTTCCTCCAGCTAATTCCTGTTCTGAAATCACCAAGTCTTAGGCCTTCAGAACTTTGGAGGTCTCCACATCTGTTTCATCACCTCCAAAATCATGCAGACAGTTGGTAATTGACCTAATTCTTCTAGTTTCTCAGATAAAACTACACAATTTCCTTTATGAATGTGCATGTCATTCTTGCACAGGAGCCATGCTAATCTTCTCCGGTATTATTCCAAATACCTTTATTTTTAATTTTAAATCTTTATTTATCTGTTTATTGCTGCACTGTTGGACATGCAGGCTCTTAGCTCCCCCACCGGGAATTGAACCCAGGCCCCCTGCTGTAGAAGCACAGAGTCTTAACCACTGGACCACCAGCAAATCCCCTTTTTCCGATTTTAGTATATATGCTGCCAAAGCACACACCAACCACAGTTTCTTTCAGTCATCTCAGTAATCCACTTGGTTGGGAAATTCTTCTTTCTTGTGTTTTTCTACTCTTTCTTTCCCCACAAAATTTAATTCTTTTGTTGGTATTTTGTCTTTTAAACCTACATATATCGAAGAGAAGAATATCTTTTCTCCTCGCTCATATTTAAGCATTATATGGAAAGTGGTCATCCCTTCCTTCTGCTTCAGAGGAAATTCCAGCAGAGGTTCAAGGTGAAAATATCATACAAGTCCTGGAAGCTAGGGCCGGTACTCTTTCCCTATGGTGGTGGCTTAGTCGCTAAGACGTGTCCAACTCTTGCGACTCCATGGACTGTAGCTGCCAGGCTCCCTATCCACGGGATTCTCCAGGCAAGAATGCTGGAGTGGGTTGCCATTTCCTTCTCCAGGGAATCTTCTCGACCCAGGAATCGAATCCTGCATTGCAGGTAGATTCTTTACCGACTGAGCTATGAGGGAAGCTCTTCCCCTATAGTAGCTAACAGAACCCAGATTTAGAAGACCTCTCTGACTAAATCTAAAGGCAATTTCTCCATGAATATTTCCTCCCCTCAAGCAGGGTCAGTCCAGAAAGGCAAAGGTCAATGGACAGACACCAGATGTGAAAGTTTCTTTGCCTTACCTTGAAGCCTTGTTATACAGGAGAGATGGGTTGACAGGATGCAAGAAGCATGTAAGTGGGTAAGCTCATTTCTGTAGGGTCATTCTATGATTCTAGAGTAGAACCAAGCAAAGGGAAGAACAGCATTCTTGTGAACAAATAATTACAGCTGAAATTTAAGCAATATTTTGAAAACAAAAAACAAAAAACAAAAATAGATCCTTGGGTTTATATTATCCTTGATCTTTGTCCCTTCCCTCATGTTGCTGCTGCTGCTAAGTCACTTCAGTCATTTCCTACTCTGTGCGACCCCAGAGATGACAGCCCACCAGGCTCCCCCGTCCCTGGGATTCGCCAGGCAAGAACACTGGAGTGGGTTGCCATTTCCCTCTCCAATGCATGAAAGTAAAAAGTGAAAGTGAAGTCGCTCAGTTGTGTCTGACTCTTTGGTACCCCGTGGACTGCAGCCTACCAGGCTCCTCCGTCCATGAGATTTTCCCTCATGTTAGCAAAGCCCTTATGTCAGGTAGTCGTCAGAGTTCCAAACACCTTAATACCCTTTTCTCAAATGCTGAGGGGAAGAATAAAAATTTTAGTCCTCCTAAAGCTATTTTATTTATTCCCCTGCCTTCAGCTAGGAAGACACATCAACCTAGGTTGATCATCACCAATTCTACTCTAATCTCTCACTGAATCTATTTCTTTTTCTTTTTCCTACTTAGACCTTGTGCTTCAGCCAAGTAACCCACTCACCAACTCCCACATCCCCACTCATTCCCACATCTAAGCCTGTGATTGACTATCATCTTCTATCCCCTAGAATGTTGTCTTCATGGTCTCTGTTTTCCACATCTCCTATCAAAACCCAGCTGTTCAAAACCCTTTCCTCCAAAGAGTCTTTCTTTATTAACTCTAAGTAACTGAGATGACTTCTTTGCTCTGTTTTAGTTTTTCAATAATATTTAATTGCATAAGCAGCACATATGTGCATTTATATATAACAGTGGGAGAAATGTTTTCTGTCTCATTTGTTAAAAGTTTAAGTTCTGTGAAGGCAAGAAGTAGGGCTTCTGTTTTTTTGGGGGAATATCTAGTCTCCTCAAGAATCAGGCACAACTGAAGCAACTGAGCATGCACGCACGCACACATCTAGGCTCCCCACCTCCATCCTTTGAGTTCTTCAGTAAATGCTAAAACTGCTCATCACAGGATGAGACATAAAACAACATTTCTATATCAAGTTCTAAGAGATGGACCAATGATGAGTAGCAATACTAAGAATGGAGAGAGTGGCCAACAAAGAAGAGAAATCCTAACTGTGTCCTCAATCAGAGACTTCTAGGATTTTGACACTATTTGGGGACATCTGATTAAGTAGTTTCCCATACCAAACCAGTATCTACACTACCACTCAGAAAGAAAATTGAGTGTAAGCTATATACAGGGAGAAACATAGAATAGCACTTAGTACACAGCAGATGCTGAACCAGCATTTGAGGATGGAAGGAGTGGTGTAAAGCAAGGACCAAGAGAGGAAGAAAGGGATCAAGAAAGTCAGTTCAGTTCAGTTGCTCAGTTGTGTCCGACTCTTTGCGACCCCATGAATTGCAGCACGCCAGGCCTCCCTGTCCATCACCAACTCCCAGAGTTCACTCAGACTCACGTCCATTGAGTCCATGATGCCATCCAGCCGTCTCATCCTCTGTCGTCCCCTTCTCCTCCTGCCCCCAATCCCTCCCAGCATCAGAGTCTTTTCCAATGAGCAACTCTTCCCATGAGGTGGCCAAAGTACTGGAGCTTCAGCTTTAGCATCATTCCTTCCAAAGAACACCCAGGGCTGATCTCCTTGAGAATGGACTGGTTGGATCTCCTTGCAGTCCAAGGGACTCTCAAGAGTCTTCTCTAACACCACAGTCCAAAAGCATCAATTCTTCGGCACTCAGCTTTCTTCACAGTCCAACTCTCACATCCATACATGACCACAGGAAAAACCATAGCCTTGACTAGACGGATCTTTGTTGGCAAAGTAATGTCTCTGCTTTTTAATATGCCATCTAGGTTGGTCATAACTTTCCTTCCAAGGAGTAAGTGTCTTTTAATTTCATGGCTGCAGTCACCATCTGCAGTGATTTTGGAGCCCAGAAAAATAAAGTCTGACACTGTTTCCCCATCTATTTGCCATGAAGTGATGAGACTGGATGCCATGATCTTAGTTTTCTGAATGTTGAGCTTTAAGCCAACTTTTTCACTCTCCTCTATCACTTTCATCAAGAGACTCTTTAGCTCTTCTTCACTTTCTGCCATAAGGGTGGTGTCATCTGCAAAGCTGAGGTTATTGATATTTCTCCCGGCAATCTTGATTCCAGCTTGTGCTTCCTCCAGCCCAGCGTTTCTATAGGAAGAGGAGGTAATAAATATGGCAAGAAAGAGGCTACAAGGACTTCCCTGGGGGTCCAGTGGTAAAGAATCCACCTTCCAATGTAGGGGATGCAGATTCGATTCCTGGTCAGGAAACTGAGATCCCACATGTGGAGGCAGGGGGCAGCGGCTGAGCCCACTCACTGGCCACTAGAGAGCCTGTTCCCCCTGATGAAGACCCAGCTCAGCCAAACAGAGAAAAGAAGCTACAGAATTGAACACAGAAGACTAGGACTGAAGAAATTACCCATATAGACCTTCAGAAATGAGAGAGGGTAACGATGGAAACAATCTAACAGTTTAATCTTAGAACATAAAGGAAGTTGGGAGACCTAAGATGGTGGGGAAGTGAGTAGTTGATCCGAAGATTGTCAAGAAACCCGGGAGGTTAGATTTGTCTTTTCTTAAGCATATGGAGCCATCAAAACATCACATTCTTCACCTCCTACCAACAAGCACAGGGGAGCAGAGCCATCAGCCCTTCATTAGGCACCTGATGGGAAAAGTGCTGTCAGAGACATTATTGTAGCATAAAGAAACAAGCTGCGTGCCAGGAGTGAAATGAATCTTGCCTGGAGAATCCTAAGGACGGGGGACCCTGGTGGGCTGCCATCTATGGGGCCGCACAGAGTTGGACACGACTGAAGCGACTTAGCAGCAGCAGCAGCAGCAGCAGCAGCAAGCAAGTACACTGCCCTTTTTGCTGACATACAAAATCCTTAAACTGATCCCTTTCCCAGAAATCAGTTTCTTCTCACCTTCAGGCTCCTCTCCCTTGATCCTGGTTTCTCCCCAGTGGCTCAGCAGAGCCATCCCTACAAATGGCCTTTTGCCATGCAGGAAAGCTAATCTCAAACCAGTCCAGAAGCTTTCCAAGGATGGATCTGCTTTCAGAGTCCTCTGAAACCTGTCAGTTCCACTGCACTTAGGTTATTTTAGATGCTCAACTCTTACAATAGACAGAGATGAAGAACACCCAAAGACAAATTCAGTCAGTACAAAATGGTGACTCGGTTAGAGGAGAACTGTAAGAGCAAAATGAACATAAAAGCAAGTCTCGGGGGACTCCCCTGGGAGTCCAGTGGTTAAGACTCCACACTTCAATGCAGGGGGTGCAGGTTTGATCCCTGGTTGGATCTCACATGCTGCTTGGCTGAAAAAACAAAACACACAAAAAACAAGGCCCTGATTTCCAATTAATTGATATTTCTTGAGCACCTACCGTCCAAAGCATTATGCGAAGCATAGGAAGGGATACAAAGTCCAAAAATACACAATCTCTACCTTCCAGAAATTTACAATCTAGTAAAAGAGACATATAAATATATTACATACATTATATAATGTATGTATACACACATTTTTCAAGTACAAAACAGTGCTATTACAAGGTTTAAAATAATGTGACATTCTAGTTGGAAGAGAGACAGAAATAGTGGTCAGTTGAGAGATCTAGGAAGTATTCTTGCAGGAGAAGATTTTTAAGTTGGGCTAAAATGAAGGATAGGACCTTGATAAGCCAATGAGGGAAAGGATGGCATTCCAGACAGAAAGAACAGTATGTGAAAATTCTGGAAGCCAAAGAGAATAGAACAAGTTCAAGAACCCCAAGACTCATGAGGCTGTAGTCTAGGTTACATAAAGGAGCGCAGAGACAAATACAGGCAGTCACTATGGAAGACTCTGAAGATAAGCTATGGCATCTCTACTTTATCCCGTATGTAATGGAGAACCAGGCAATCACGAGAGACGCTCCACATTTCTTCAAAATTTCCAGGTAACTGACTCCATTTCTGAAGTTTGAGAATGAACAATCTTTAAGTTATTGTAAGGAAAGTAGCATTTCTCATGGACTCCACCACGGAAGCTACTGTCTTTATCAAGTTCATCGGTATCTGTCCGGCTCCACTGGAAGTGAAAACTGGAGGCTGAGGAAGCAGGTACCTTCTCCCTCTGTGGGAGGCCTTCCACAGCAGAGAGATTTTTATTCCCCTAAGAAGCTGGTAGCAGTAGTTTTTCTCTCGGTCAGGAGGCTCATTCAGATGGCCACGAGCAGTTCCTTTATGGGTGCAGGGAGCCAGTAGGGCAAGGGCTAAGTGCAAATAACATAATGTTGAGGACCTCTGAAACAGTGGAGCCCTAGGAGTCAGGTAAGGCCAGTTAAAGCAGCTTTCTCCCCTGGAGGAGGGCACGGCAACCCACTCCAGGGTTCTTGCCTGGAGAATCCCCTGGACAGAGGAGCCTGGCGGGAGACAGTCCACAGGGCTGCAAAGAGTCAGACACGACTGGAGTGACGAACACTACTGTAGAGGAGACTTTCAGGACCAGGCTACAAAGAGGAAAGGCACAGGGTTGAACAGAGAGGACAGAGAAACAGTACTAAGGTTGAAGAAAGAGGAAGCTGGCCTGTCAAATGTTTGAAGGCAAGTACCGGCAAGCACATGCGGTGAGTGTCATGTGTGGGGGAGAGAGGACAAATGAACTCAGCTGGAGCGGACAGTCTGTAACATGAGCGAACAAGGACTCGGTCCACAGGTAGCTCGGCTTCCAGCACAGAACCTAGGTCAACACTGGATGTTGTGCTGGTCTCTCCAGAAAGGGAGGTAGGAATTTCAGTCTTCATTTTCCCTTTGTATTTAATACTTCTACAAGACATGGGTTACATTCCTAGTTGTTCTGACATTGACTCATCCTCCTGTAATGAGTCTGAGTGTCCTAGTATATGATGCTGTTTATGGTACTGAGGGACAAAGTGAAGTGGGGGCAAAGAAGACTATGGGGCCCAAATTCAAATTATACTTAAGAATGAAGTTCTGCTTGGGCTAAAACCTGCATCCTCTGCTCCCCCTGGTCATCCCTAAATCAGGTGAGGGAGTGGTCAGATGTGGGAGTTACAGATTATTACAGAATGACTTCAGGACTGCATTGCTTGGGGTTAACTGCCTCTCATAGCCCAGACTCCCTAGGTTAAGGCACAACTTTCTTGCTTCCAATCCCATCTGAATTCACAGAAGCAAGTAGCCACAGTGGGAATTTCCTGAAGAGCCTGACTATCGGAGTAGAAACTGCTCTGTGCAACCAGTGAAGCCATGTTGACCTAAGCCATGAAGAAAAGTTCTGTTGAGGAGAGCCAAACGTTCAAACCATCCAACTGCAATTAGAAGCTGGGGACAAGGCGTCCCTGAAACCCAGCCGAGGAAGTCCTCCTGCACGTTCTCTCTAAGCTCTGTATTCTACCACAGAAGACAGTTAAAAGGGGGCTGTCCCACACCCTTCTTGTAGGAAAAAGGTACATTTTGGGATGGTTTGGAAGCATCAAAATGGTAAGCAATTTTAGGGTACAATTAAGACCTGGCTGCTCAACCCTACAATAAATTACCATCAAAGGCACTCACACGTCAATAGAGGAAAGAAAAAAAAAACACAAGTGCTTCAAGACGATGTGTGTTTGATGCTCATAAAAAAGATAAAAATATAGGTCATCATCATGTAACGAGCTTGTAGGTGTCAGAACGTGCGCTCTTGGGGGAGGCAGGGGAGGAGAAATAGAGGGGGATCAGAAACCCGAAAAGGAACTGGAAGTCAGACTGTATCCCCAAGTTCTTCCCCGAGGTCAAAGAACGAAGGGTGGGCAATGGGAACACAGAAGGACACATCTCGCATGTTTTATTTCTCGGGACATCCCCTTCCCTGCTCCCCCTCGCTGGATTTCTGACATATTAATCACCTCTCCCATTTTGAAATCAGCAGGTCAGGCTATTATTCAAGCATTGTTAATGACACCATCGGCCAAGGTATCAATTAGGCAAGTTGGGATAAGAAGAGCAGAGAATGGGCTGGCCAGAGAGAAGAACACACGTCTGTTTTTGTGTAGGTAACCCACGCGACAGCAAGGGCTCCCAACTCTCCTTTTCTGCTCCCCTTAAAGGCAAATGCACTGAATTCCCCAGTCAAGACCTAAACCAAAGCTAGGATAGTGGGGTCACAAGAGCCCCCTCATCCGCTCAGTCACCCCTTGACTAGATTTCAGCTATCACTGAAATCACTTAGCAAATCACTCAGCATAAGCAGACAAAGGGCCATAGCTGACCAGTGCTGAGGGGAGTTACTCCTGTTGCGGAGGCCCAGTATCACAGGAGGGAATGCATCTGCAGTCCACACTCGGAACTTCCATTAAAAATCTCGCTCGACATCTCTCATCCAGAAAAGTGTATTTTTTTTTTCAAATAAGGAAAGTCTTTCTATTTGTTGATTCTTTATTTCTTAAGTCCAAGAGCTCACTAGCATTTTTCTCATCAGACTCTTTCTTAAAGACCAGCAATTAACTCTTTTCTCCCCCTGCTATGTCTCTGCCCCCATACCTGCCCCTACTCCTTCCTTCTGTCAAGATAAGCTCTGTTCTGGATGGGAGAGGAGTTTGGGGGAGAATGGATACATGTATATATACGGTTGAGTCCTTTGCTATGCACCAGAAACTATCACAACATTGTTAATTGGCTATACTTCAATATAAAATAAAAAAAATTTAAAAAGACAGGCTTTTGTTTAGAACAAATGGGTGTGAAGACAATTGAAATTGGGATTCTTGAAAAATGAAGGGAACCAAGACTAGAATAAAAACTACAGCATGTGTGCATGCTAAGTAGCTTCAGCTGTGTCTGACTCTTTACCAGCCTAGGGACCGCAGCCTGGCAGGCTCCTCTGTCCACAGGATTCTCCAGGCAAGAATACTTGAGCGGATTGCTGTACCCTCCTCCAGGAACTGCAGCATAGTAGGAGTCAATTTAGTCATCAAGATGTCCAAGTTCCTTCCCATTATATACTTAGGGAGGTTTTCAGAGTCTTTTGTTCCTAGACTCCAATCTTCTTGAGTCATTCCCCAGCTCTTTCTCACCTTGCCACTCTCCAGATGGATACAAGTTCTCCATGGCTTTCTTCCCACACCCACCAATTATCCAGATCTTCAGGCCAATGTAGGAGACTAGAGAAGGATACAAGGTCGATATTTCATATTTTTAGTGTCATTTGCCCCAGAAGAAGGTGACTAAGACAACTCAGTTCCAAATATCACAACCAAAACTGGAACACTCAGTCAAAGATATTCATATTTGGAGTCTTGAAGGCATGGTTCTCACTTATTAGATAGGCTAAGAGACTGTACAGGCCTCTCAGGCCTCTTCTCAAAAGACTTCACTCCTTGGGTTCTCTTTTGCCCTTATTCTCTGTCCTTTTTCCTCCTCTGCCTTTCCTGCACCTTTACGCTAAACTCCAAAGCACTAAGTTTACAGTAGCCAACAGACAATAAATTAACAAACTTTCAAAATGGAGTGGCCAGGATTTTTAAGATGCAGAACAAAAAAAAAAAAAAAAAAAAATTCAGTTAGCTTGTAGGTTCCCTAAGGGCAGGCACTGTATGATAATTTTCTTTTTTCAATAAAAGCTTTATTGAGATATAATTCATATACTATATGATTCACTATTTAAAGTGTACTGTTCAATGTTTTTAATATACTCACAGGGTTGTGCAACCATCATCACGATCAATTTTAGATTATTTTCATCACCCCAAAAGGAAATCTTATAGCTCTTGTCTCCCATCCCCCACCCCAAGAATCCTAGCTCTGGGAAATCACATCTACTCTCTCACTTCATAGATTTACCTACTTTTAACACTTCATATAAATGGAATCATGTGATATGTGGTCTTTTGTGACTGACATCTTTCTTTTAGCATAATATTTTCAAGATTTATCCATGCTGTGGCATGGATCAGTTCTTCATTCCTTTTTTATTGCTGAATAATTGCATTTTGTGAATATTCCACATCTTGTTTATCCAGTTGTTGATGGATCTTTGAGTTGTTTCCACTTTTAAGCTATTATGAAAGTTCATTCTACTATGAAAGTTCATATACACATTTTATACAACATATGTTTTCATTTCTCTTGGGTATATACTTAGGAGAGGAGCTGCTGGGTCATATGGCAATTCTAGGTTTAACGATTTTCAAAAACCAACAGACTGTTTGCAAAGCAGATGTACATTTTATATTTCTACCAGCTAGGGTTAAAATTTTTCCAGCCTTCACCAACACTTATTAATATCTTATTTTTTATTATTATAGCCATTCTAGTGATTTTGATCTGCATTTCTTTGATAGCTAACGATACTGAGCATATTTTCATGTGCTTATTGGCATGTATTTCTTCTTTGCAGAAATGCCTATTCATATCCTTTACTCATTTGGGCTACTTGTTTTTTTATTTTTGAGTCATGAGAATTCTTTATATATTCTAGATACAAATCTCTAATCAGATAAATGATTTGCAAATAGTCTCCAATTCTGTGAATTATCTTTTCATTTTCCTCATGGTATCCTTTGAAGCAAAAAGTATTTAATTTTGATGAAGTCCATTTATGTATTTCTCTTAGGGTGACTTTATCTGAGAAATCATTACCTAATCCAAAGTCATGAAGATTTATACCTATGTATTTTTTTAAGAGTTCCACATTTTTAACTCTTACATTTAGGTCTTTCATCAATTTTGAGTTAGTTTTTCTATATTGTGTGCAGTAGGACTCCAGTTTAATTTTCTTGCACGTGGCTGTCCAGTTGTCCCAGCAGCACTTGAAAAGTCTATCCTTCCTCCATCAAATTTTCTAAGCCCAATGTCAAAAATAAATTGACCATAAATGTGAGAGTTTATTCCTGAACAATCTCTCTCGTCCATCGATCTATATGTTTTTCTTTATGCCAGCACTATACTCTCTTGATTACTGTACTATTGTTGTAAGTTTAAAAATCAATAAATGTGAGTCTTCCATCACTGTTTTTCTTGTTCAAGACTGTCTGGGCTCTTTTGGGTCCCTTTGGTTTCTATACGAATTCTGGGATTAGTTTGCCAGTTTCTACAAAGAGGTGAAATGAGATTCTGTTGTAGGCATTATGTCGCATCTGTAGATAAATTTGGGAAGTATTGCCATGAACATGGGATGTTTTTACATTTATTTAGGTTTTCTTTAATTGTTTCAACAGTGCTTTGTAGTTTTCAGAGTATAAATTTTTCAATTCTTCTATGAAATTTATTCCTAAGCATTTTATTATTTTTAATGCTATTATAAGTGGAATTTTTATTAAATTCACTTTGGGATTGTTTATTCAAGTATTATAATTTTCTTTTAAATACTATAGTGATGAGCATAAGTATTTACAGAGCACCTAACTATGCAGAGAGTGCTCGGCTAGGTTGAATGGGAGATAAACAGTTTAAGACTTGTGACTCCCCAGATGGTCCAGTGGTTACAAATCTGCCTGTCAACCAAGGGGACACATGTTCGATCCTGGTCCAGGAAGAACCTGTATGCCACAGGGCAGTGAAGCCTGTGGGCCCTAAAGCCTGTGTTCCAAAGCAAGAGAAGCCACCACAATGAGAAGCCTTTGCACCGCAACTAGAGTAGCCCCAGCTCACCACAGTTAGAGAAAGCCCGAGTACAGCAACCAAGACCAATAAGCAATAAGTAATAAACACATTTTTTAAAGGGTGTAAGATTTGGTTCCTAAATTCAAAAAATTTACGACCTAGTTAGCTAGAAACAATGCTTTACACTCTTTTCACTTGTACATTTTTTTGAAGTACTTCAAATAGTTCATCTTAATCCTGACAATGCCATTCATTCATTCATTTATTCAAATGTATTTATTGGGTGACTGGCCAGTGCATGGAAGCACTGAACATTCTGGGAACTAAACGGAGAGGAAAATAAACACAGTTCTTATCTTCCTGAATATGCCTTCCAAGTTAGGAAGATAGATCTTAAACAACTACAAGTTACAAACTATGAAAAGTACCATCAAAGCAAAGTACACTGAATAGTAATAGGGCAGGAATTGCTCTACCCATTTTGCAGAAGACAAAACAGAGGTAAGCAAGCACCTGAGTGTTCTAGAGGCAAAGAGCAAATGAATTCTGTGAGAAGGGTTAGGCCCTTCGGCTTTTAACATGGAGTTGTTTGATTATAACCCAACATTTGGTTTTATTTCCTCCCTTCAGCCTAAGGTCAGGGGATGTGAGGTATCAGTAGGGATGTGAGGCCTTCTGTTCCAGTCAGGTCAGGACACTTCAGCCACCAGTCTCCCTTTCTGCTTGGCTCAAGAAGAGAAATAGTCTTCCTTGTAGAACACGATACAGACCCTGGTCGCTGCCTGCTGTCCCACTGCTCTAAGTATAGGGTAGTTTTCTTCTCTTTTCTTTCTTTCTAGCCACACTGTGGGGCTTGCAGGATTTTAGTACCCTGACCAGGGATTGAATCTGGGCCCTCAGCAGAGAAAGCACAGAGTTCAGAGCACTGGATCGCTAGGAAAGTCCCTAGGGTGGCTTTAAACTGCTGGTCAGCAGAGGCCAAAGTAAACCAAGTGGGTTCTTTCCTATCATTTCACTTTCTCGGCATTCCAGCCTCCTCAGCACTAGTTAACCTGTCCTAACTTTTGCAAAAAACTTTCTCACGTTATAAATACTCTTCCAGATAACTTTGAAATACTTTTTAAAGATTCACAGAAAATTGGGATAGGACAGAATTAGAGAGAGCTGGTGGCTTCCCAGATGACTCAGTGGCAAAGACTTCGCCTGCCAATGCAGGAGACATGGGTTTGATTCCTGGGTCAGGCAAAGGAAGGCATACCAACCCACTCTAGTATTCTTGCCTGAAAAAGTCCATGGATGGGGTGCCTGGCGCACTATTGTCCACGGGGTCGCAAACAGTAGGACAGGACTGAGCGACTGGTCGTAAGTGAGCTGATGACCATTTTATGAGTGGATTAGAGAAGAAAACTTTGGTTTTGTTTCTTCTGGGTGACACACATACTGGGAGGAGGGACAGTGTATTTAATTAACCAAGGAAGCAGAGGTCTGGCACTAGCCCAGGATCTTGCCCTGATTTCATCTTGACAAGCAGCAGCGGGGCCAAGTCACAAACTAATCATGGAGCCTGATCCAGAGCCCAGACCTTCAGATTCCTACTCCAGTGCTTCTGCCACTGCAGTTCCAGAGACTTACTAAATCCTTGACCAATTCATTCAACAAGCAGAATATCATACTAAGGACTAGAATGTATGAAAATAAAATTCTGGCTCTCATCGTCCACTCCTTGAGAGTCCATCCCCAAGCCCAAAGAGCAGGTTAGATACCACGTCTCCTTTGTGCTTTTATAATACTCTTGTGTTGCCTCTTTCATTGTATTATACCTATTTGCTAATATGTCCATTTCTTTCACAAATATGTACCGTGAGGACCTCATAGACAAGATCTTGTTGTCTTTACACCAGAACCTCACGCAGTTCCCAACACTTAGTAGGGGCTCAGTAAATCTTTGCTGAATGAGTAGATGAGATGCTGGTCCTATCCTCCTTGGTCACAAACCTAGGTAGTATATAGGCATGTATATCCCAAGTGAGAACTGGAAAGCTGGTATATCCACCCTATGATTAAATGGCATTACCAGGAATGTGGATGAAATAGAACAGCATCTAGGTACCTAACAGAGTACTTCCACTCCCTCTTCCTGCAGGCCATTCTCAACTAGAGGTTTGACTCAAGTAAAACAACAGAAGTTGGTTTCATGTTGATTGTATTTAATAGGGTGGGATGTTTAAAACTGAACAACTCAGAAAACTCTCTTTTATTTTATTTCATCCATGAGTAGCCAATCTTGGGTTTAAACAGGGTAGTCTTTCTCCAAGGCAGGGTTGTTTTCTTCTCCTATGCTTCATTTTTGTTTTGCAAACAAGAGAAAAGATGCAACTAGGAGAATGAGGTGCATATTTAAAACTAAGTTGTTGCAAAGCCAACCCAGAGAGAGGAGAATATTAATAAAACTCATCTATATAATTTTTCATAAAAAAAATCATCACAAATGATGTAAAGCAGGGTCTTGGGAGCCTCCATAGTCAGCTCAGCCTGGACTAGGCACAGGGGACGGGGAGATGGTAGCAGTGGGCTTCTTCCCACTCCATTGTCCACGGTGTGACCCTGAGCCCCAGCTCTTGGAGGCAGACTTAGGGGACACAGTTCCAATATCTGTTCCAGTTTCAGATACAAAACCAAACTGGGAGATAAGTAGAAATGTCACAGAGAAGCTCAGAATCAAGATAGTGGAGTAGGGACTTACCTGGTGGTCCTGTGGTTAAGAATCCACCTTCCAATTAAGGGGACGCAGGTTTGATCCCTGGTTGGGGAACTAAGATTCCACATGTTGCAGGGCAACTAAGCCTGTAGACCACAACTAGAGAGAAACAAACTAAGACCCGATGTAGCCAAGGGAAAAAAAAAAAAAAAGATGGTAGAGTAGAAGAACGTGGAGCTTACCTGCTCCCACAAATACATCACAAAAATACATTTTCTACATGCAGAACAATTCTCACAGAATGCTGGGAGGGATTCGGGGCAGGAGGAGAAAGGGACGACCGAGGATGAGATGGCTGGATGGCATCATGGACTCAATGGACGTGAGTCTGAGTGAACTCCGGGAGTTGGTGATGGACAGGGAGGTCTGGCATACTGCGATTCATGGGGTCGCAAAGAGTCAGACACGCTGTGCGACTGAACTGAACTGAACCTACAAAACACTGCCAGAAGACCTCAGACACTTGAAAGGACAAGAAAGATCTCCATGTAACCAGGGAGGATGACAGAAGTGTCATAGAAATCTGATTAGGTATTTGGTAGGTGGTTTGTAAACAATTTCTCAACCAAGCCTTTTTGGGTCTAAAGCACATCTCCATAATTGTGGCTCGTGTGCACTGGTCTATTTTTGTGTCTGGAGACAGCTTTGGTTTGCTTCCTCCCCTCCACAGACCATCAAGCTGCTATCAGTCCAGCCCAGAAAGAAATTAGCATCAGTTTAGTAAAAGAGCGAGTGTGTCTATATATGCATGCACGCTCCCACAAGTGTGCATGCGAGCCTGTGTGTGAGAGAGCAGGGCAGAGGGAGAGAAAATATTTTGACTTCATGACAAAGACAAACTGAAATTCTTTCTTTTAGCTTTTTCTTGGATAGTTTTCTATCCTTCCTCCCTTCAAGAGGGTGGATAATTCAAATTGGAACCAGTAGGTCCTTAACTATTCATTACACATCTACATTCTCAAAGGCAAAATGAAGCGCATTCAACTGGTTCAAATTTGTAGGGGCTATATCTATGTAGCACCAAATAAGTGAAGATTTTAGAACTGAATTCATATAATTAGTAAATGCAGATTATTTAAGCCCCAGTGTAGATTATTGGAGTTTGAAATGCTCACTTTGGCTATCTACACTAATTCAGAACCGTCTCTCTGAAAAACAGCAAATATATATATATATATATCTCCTAATTTACTCTATATACAATGTATATAAACATCTGTAGGCAAACTAGAAAATATATACATAATTTATGTTTAAATACTTGGGAACATCAGGATAACAGTGAAATTTTCAGTCAAATATGAAAATGGCTACAATTTTCAAAAACATGCCTGAGCTATCTGCATAATTACCTCCACATTCCACAAGGCTGCTGTAGTTATATAAATACATTTATATACGACTCTATTTAAATCTGCAAACACATTGTGAAGCTACTAATATACAGAAACCTATATATGTTTATATGCTGAGATATATAGGGATTCATAAGTACATTCTTGTTCTTTATTTATTAATTTATTTATTAGATTTCTATTAGACATGTCTATTTTGGTTAATTATCTGGGGAGAATCTGGCCTCACATAGCCCTGCCTCCCTCTTTCCATATTTCTGCTGCCAGGAGGTCTTGTGCCCCAAGGCCTGGGAATTTTTAGCTCCTTTCTGTAAACTAGGGAAAAGGTCAATCATGGCCTGAATGAACCCATAAATATTAATACTGCCCCATTTCTTGGAATGTTCTTACAAGAAGAGTCATCTATACACTATCCTCCCTAATAATTTTTTTATGTAAACAGGGGCAGTCCTACAACAGAACTGCCCCCCCTCTTGGGATGAGGAAAGAGGCGGTGCAGGGGAGAACTGTATGGAATCCTGTTTCCACCCCAAGTTTAAATATAACTCAGAGTCGGTATAAACTGACAGGTAACCACTCTACCCCTATCTTACACTACTTAAGCTAACTAGACAGTAAGCTGAGCAAGTAGGCAATGAAATTTGGGCCCCGTGACCGTATTTGTGTGTCTTTGTGTTATTATTGTTTAGTCCCTAAGTTGCATCTGACTCTTGCGACCCCATGGACTATAGCCTGCCAGGCTCCTCTGTTCATGGGATTCACCAGGCAAGAATACTGGAGTAGGTAGCTATTCCCTTCTCCAGGGGATCTTCCTGACCCAGGGATTGAACCTGGGTCTTCTGCATCTCAGGTGAATTCTTACCTGCCGATTCACCAGGGAAGCTCTTTGGGTGTCTTTTGTGCTATGCTGTGCCTAGTCACTCAGTCCTGTCCAACTCTTTGTGACCCCGTGGACTGTAAGCCCTCCAGGCTCCTCTGTCCATGGGGATTCTCCAGGCAAGAATATTGGAGTGGGTTGCCATGCCCTCCTCTAGGCGAGCTTCCCAACCCAGGGATCAAACCCAGATCTCCCGCATTGTAGGCGGATTCTTTACCATAGAACCACAAGGGAAGCCCAAGAATACTGGAGTGAGTAGCCTATCTCTTCTCCAGGGGGTCTTCCCAACCCAGGAATCGAAACTGGGGTACATTAACACCTAAGGAGCCTTTAAAAAATACTGATGCCTGGGCCCCACTCCACACCAGGTGAATGTATACATCAGGGAGTAGGCATCACCACTGCTTAAAAGATCCCCCAGGTGATTCTGATGCACAGTGTTGGTTGAGAGCCACTTATTTACACTGATCCGATTCAGAATAAACCAGAGACATATCCCAGGAATTGGGGATTGATAGACAAACAGAGTGATTATAGCCAAAAACGAACAAACTAACAAAAAAACAAAAGTTGTTTTCACAGAGCATTATGCGTTAATATCAGATTGTGTAGAAACAGCCAAGAACTGGGTTGGGAGTCGGGGGATAGCTATCTTTCAGGAACCTCACATCTGGGAACCCATTCCCAGAGTAGTTACGAGGAAAACTGGGGCATGTGTGCGCACGTGCACACGCGCACACACACACTCATCCACATATACATACCATGTGACTGCAAGCAACTTAAAACAAAAAAATTTTAATTGAATTTCGGGGCCTGGGGAAGATCTGAACCTATAATTATTTCTTAGCAAACTGCTGAACACAGGGTTTCTCTCCTCTGGGACGAGATGAGACGGGTAGCATAATGAACCCTCTTTAATTAAAAAATAAAATGTTTAAGGATAATCATATTCTTCCAAGCTACATTATTTTTTTTAAAGGAGTAATCATATTCTTCCAAGCTACATTATTTTTTTTAAAGGAAAGGAAGGATGATGAGAAAATGCCCATTTTCAAATGCCCAGTGTTAGGCTGCTACAAATGGCCTCATTTCTCACTCAACCCTCTAGATTCAAAATTAGGTCCTCAAGGGAGAACTCTGCATTATTCCCAGGAGGAAGCTAACTTCTCCATCCCAGCTTTATTCCCAATTCTCTTAAAATCAACAGGCAGATTCAATGCCAAATTGATTCTAGCCAAGAGAGCTGCAGGAGGGGAGCAGAAGTTGAGGCACCAAAACAGAGACTCTGCCCAACAGCCCTCTGACCTAATTTGATGCGATTCTCCAGGAAAGAAGTACACTTTTCCAGACTTATGGAAGAAGGGGTGGGGGAGGGTTGGGGGAGATGCTAAGAAGGAGAGGGTGGGACAAATGGAGAGAGTAGTGTGGAAACATATACACTAATGTGCGTAAAATAAACAGTATAGACAGTGGGAATTTGCTGTATGACTCAAGTTAACTCAAACCAGGGCTCTGTGACAACCCAGAGGGGTGGGATAGGGTGGGAGGTGGGAGGGAGGCTCAAGAGAGAGGGTACATATGTATACCTATGGCTGATCCAAATTGATGTTTGCAAAAACCAACACAATATTGCAATTACCCTTCAATCTGTTGCTCAGTTGCTAAGTCGTGTCTGACTCTTTGCAACCCCATGGACTGCAGCACACCAGGCTTCCTTGTCCTTCACCATCTCCTGGAACTTGCTCAAACTCATGTCCACTGAGGTGGTGGTGCCATCTAACCATCTCATTCTCTGTTGTCCCCTTCTCTTCCAGCCTTCAATCTTTCCCAGCATCCTTCAATTAAAAATAAACAAATTAATTAATTTTTAAAAAGAAGTGCACTGTTCATGTTTTCCACCATAGAGTTCCTCCCCAGTTCCTTAGGAGAGAGATATTTGGAATGTGGATATACAGGCAGAGATGGGAAAATAGCAGATCCTGGGACTATGGAAGGGGCTGGGGGAAAGGCAGAGGAAGGCGCATGCTCTAGTTAACAGAAAATGCTTCTCTTCAGAAAAGGGAACAAAACAAAGATGTCCATGGAGCTAGAGTTCCACCTCTCAGTGGGATCTGAGTTTATTGGTGGCCTTGGGGGACAGTCAGTGATCAACCACCAGGATAAATATGAGACATCCAACTCAGGATGTTGTTTTTTAATTTTATTATTTTCATTTTCTTTGAATCCTATTTTCTCTTCTACTGCTTCTGGGTCCAACACCCTAATGCTTTAATTTCTGCATTTAACGGAGATCTCTTTATTCGAGGTAATAAGTAATACACTGGAAAAACTAAATAAAAATTCTATTTTTCCAGAACTTTTCTGCCCCTTTTCCCTGAAGAAAAAGTAAAGGTATAAGGTTCAGATAGAAAAGAATCCATCTGCCAATGCAGGAGATGTGCATTCAATCCCTGGGTGGAGAAGATGCCCTGGAGAAGGGAATGGCAATCCACTCTAGTATTTTTGCCAAAGAATCCTACGAACAGGGGAGCCTGGTGGGCTACATTCCATGAGGTTGCAAAAAGTTGGACTGAGAGACTAGGCACAACACACACAGTATATGAAACAGCTAAAACCTATTACTGTTGTTGATTTCACATCAAAAATGACTGGTGACAGGATGTGTCTGTACTTCCAAGTGCAGCAGGTACAATGGCTACTGGCACAGCTTCTTTAACCACTGAAAATACATTACAGCCCTTTTCCTAGGCAGTGTAAACTTATGTTCTCGTAGCTAAAAGGGAAACATCCACGCTTCAAAGTACATGTAGACACACACACACACACAGCTGCACCAGAAACATTCACCACTATGGCTGAACGAAATGCTAAGGAGCCTGGAAAGCTACCAGTGGGGAGGGACCTCTCAGTCAACAGCCTAGAGAGCTTTGCCCTGGCCAGGCCTACACCTGCCCAGGGAGAATTTTGGTAATTTAAATAAAACCAAATTAAATCCTAAAGTAAGACCAGTTGGTGATTCAGTAGGAATGGCCCCAGACCATTATGGAGTGACTATAAAATAAAAATTATAGATGGATAAGAATAGGAGCAAAGCAAATAAAATCATGTTAATGGAAGAGAGAGGGAGCATGGCAGAGAGGAGGAAAAACTGCCAAGTGTGGAGAAGGGAGCTGTTGACAGGATTCTTCAGGTGAAGAAGCTTTTGAGATGCGGGCCTGAGAAGGACAGAGAGGAGAACTGGCACTGAGCTTGGGATTTGTCCATTTGAGAGGAAAGGCTGGGCGGGGTGAGGGGGAAGGTTTGAGGGAAAAAGCCTCCCAACCAAGCATGGAAGGGGCAGACTCGTGAGGTGCTGGAGAAGGTGGAGGGATGTGGGGTGGGGAGGGGAGAAGGCCGCTGAGATCCCGGCTCTCAAGGAACTTCTCTTCTCATTAGGGGGACAAGTTTGGCTGCAAGACCCTCTTCTGGGTACTTGATGCACATGTTCTACTCTGTTCTCGTGACACCTTATGAGAAATAATCTATTATTCGATTCAGATTTAGAAAGTGAAGTCCAAAGGGTTAAGTAACTTGCCCAAGGTCCAAAAGCTAGGATGATCAAGTCTAGGATTTGAACCCAGGCTGAAGCCCACATCACCATATTCTTTCTAATGCTGTGACTGAGACTGACTACAATGCCGGTGTTTCCCAGAGAGCTGTGGGTCTGGAAGGATGCTCAGCGTTAGGCCGTCCACCTGACTGCTCCTTCTGCTCAATCCTGCCCTCCTCCCTGGACTCCTTCCACCACCTGAGAACTTCCGCGGGCAGGGCCTCTCTGGCTGAGGTTGGCTTCTCTCTCCCCACCCCCACCCCTTCTCGAGAAGAAGACATCAAAGATCGCAGCAGGGCCATAAAGAGAGGGAGGGTGTCAGAGGGAGCCACCCTGGGCTCATAAACTGGGCGGGGGTGGGGGTGGAGACCCACCCATTTGTCAGGGACACTGCATCTCACTTTCCCCAAAAACTGAGATGTCAGCTTTTGCTTGAGGGCAGGGCACTTAAGCAAAGTGCAGGTGGCTGCAGCGAGAGGCGGGGTGGGAATGGGGGTGATGACTGGAGTCATTCTGACATGGAGACGGTGCCACCTCTCCACCGCCACTTGTGAGGCCAAGACACTCGGGGGGGTCATTTGAGACCCGAGTTGCAGATTCAGTTCCACTGCCCCGTGGCTGTGAGGAGCTTCTTCCTGTCTCCTCAGTCTCGTTAGCTTGTTCTGGGGTTGATCTTCGCTGGCACCCCCTTTTACCTTGCTGAGAGGTTCACTGGAGCCACACAGTGAGGCAACCTACAGAGCACAGCTGAGTTCCCTGGACCACAACCAGGCTACACATGCTGAAGGACAGCTATAGACCCCAAGAGTGTCAGTGGTCTCCCAGTCACCACCTCCTTCTACCATCACAGTCAACCAGAACCTCCAAACTCTTGTTGGGTGGTGTCTGAAACTGCAAGTCATGCAAATTCAGTAAAAAAAAAAAAAAAAAAGCCTGTGTCTTAGAGCTAAGTGCAGTCTCCTCCATTAGCCTAGGAGCTTCTCAAGGACAGAAATCAAGTCTTGTTCCCCGATAATTCTTCCACCAAATGGAGAGCTCTGCACACAACAGGGGCTCTTGAAATGCAATCAGCAACATCCATATGGATCAAGAAGTCCACATTCTCCTAGGCAAACTGGAGAGTCACAATTAAAATTCTCCCTTCCTCCCAATCACATTCACCATAGAACTGCTTTTTTTTTCTGCATCACCATAATTATCAACAAGCTTTTATTAAATATGGTGCTGTGCTTGGTGCTTGACATGACAGATATCACAGGTTCTGCCACCAGGAGACATGATATAGACATCTAAAAATATACAGAGTGTTGGGAGAGCTTGAGTTCTGGGTCGCAAATGCCTGGGTTCAAAGCTCAGCTCTGCCTCTTTTCAGTCATGAAACACTGGACAAGTTCTGTAACTACTCTGTACCTCTTTCCTCATCTTTGAACAGAGACGACAAAAGGCCCTACCACACAGGGTTGATGTGGTGAGTAAATTAGATGATGCACACAGAGCATTTAGGATGGTATCTGACACATAGAAAGCACTCAGCAAGGTAACCATGGGAACCAGTTTCTGAGCAGAAAAGTGGCCTGATTAGGGCCATGTTTTAGGAAGACAAATCTTGCAGCAGAGTCTGGGATTGTTACAAGGGAGAGAATTGAAAGAGAGGAGGTGTTGTTGTTGTTGTTGTTGTTTACAACAGATAAAGCTTTTACAGCAGATAAAGCAAAAAGGCAAGGACAGCCTGAATCAGGCAGAAGGAAACAACAGCTCCTCTTACTCTTGGAGCCTTGACCTCCCAGAGAGACCAGGAGCAACCACTATTATTCAAAAGCTGATGTGAGAAGAAAAGGCCAAGGAAGTTGGTGAAAAAAAGTATGAAACCTGAAAAGTATGAATTCTGTTTATAAACTCTTGAATCGATGTTACACTGGAAGTTTCTAGACAGCTTTCCAAATCACATATAGATATATAGATACAGAGATAGATACATTGATAGGTAGCCCCTACTCCAACTCCCACTAACACAGAACTAGTTGGGATGGTAGCAAAAGAGATTATATTAGGCCTAAGATCTGGGTTCGATCCCCTGGAGAAGGGAATGACTACCCACTCCAGTATTCTTGTTTGGAGAATCCCACAGACAGAGGAGCCTGGTGGGCTACAGTTCGTAGGGTCCCAAAGAGTTGGATATGACTGAGTGACTAACACTTTCACTTTAAGATAAAATTAATGACAGAAAGGGGGATGGAATAGTTCAGTGGGCTTCTGCTGCTCTGATATCTTTGGGAACCAGTCGTCTAACCACGTGTTGACAGTATGGCCTACAGGTGGGGTCCTGGAGAGAGTAGCCTCTGGAGTTCCCTTCTAAATCAGACTGTTTAGAACATCCAATGTTTCATCAAAAAAATAGTATCAGGTTTGCAGGTGATGGCATATCTTCCCCAGTTTTCTTAATATTTTCTTATCCTTGCAGTTAGATTTGGGTTTTTTTAGACCTCATTTCTTTCTATATCTTTTAGATCATGCTGTGTGGCATGTGGGATCTTATTTCCTCAGTCGGGAACTGAACCCATGCCCCTGCATTGGGAGCATAGAGTCTTAATCACTGACCACCAGGGAAATCCCCTCTACCTCACTTCTTTTGGGGCCCATGCCAAGACCATCTTATCCTCAACCATTCATCTTCTTCATAGGAAGATCTGTATTCCCCACCCTGGGAATTCTTCAGAAAGGACTCTCTCCTTTCCTTCCTTGTTGGACACAGATTTTCAGCACTAGACTTTAGTCAGACGCCACATGTGTCGCTGTGTCGCTAATGAGCTCTATACCCTTGAGGAAATCACATGAACTGCTCTGTACCTTGCTTTCCTCCTCTGTCAAATGAAGGTTAGAATTCCATCACACAAAGCTATTGTATGATTATAAATGAAAGCACTTTGAAACTGTAAAATGCTGCTGCTGCTGCTAAGTCGCTTCAGTTGTGTTCGACTCTGTGCGACCCCATAGACGGCCTCCTACCAGGCTCCTCCGTCTCTGGGATTCTCCAGGCAAGAACACTGGAGTGGGTTGCCATGTCCTTCTCCATAAAATGCTATTCATATTTAAATATTTGTTATTATTACTACAATATTTACCCATTACAAAAAAAGAAAAAAGAGGGAGCTGGCAGGGACTCTGACCCCAACCCTATTTTTTTTTAATTAATTAATCAATTTTCTCTTTGGCTGTACTGGGTCTTCCCTGCTTTTGCACGTGCTTCTCATTGCAGAGGCTTCTCTTGTTGTGGAGCACAGGCTCCTGGCATGCAGGCTTCAGCAGTTGTGGCCCACAGACTCAGCTGCTCCACAGCATGTGGAATCTTCCCAGAGCACAGATTGAACCTGCGTCCCCTGCATTGGCAGGCGAGTTCTTAATCACTGCACCACCAAGGAGGTCCTCCTATTTTTTTTAATTTAATTAAATGTTATTTTTGGTTGTGCTGGGTGTTTGTTTCTGGGCAGGCTTTTCTCTAGGTGCAGTGAGCAGGCCCTACTCTCTAGTTGCAGTGTGAGGGTTTCTCATTGCTGTGGCTTCTCCTGGGGAGCACAGGCTCTAGGGCACAGAATCTAGTAGTTGAGGCACATGGGCTTCAGTAGTTGAGGCTCTCAGGCTCTAGAGGACAGGCTCAATAGTTGGGGGGCATGGGCTTAGTTGCTGCATAGCTTGTGGGATCTTCCCGGATCAGGGATCAAACCCGTGATCAAATCTGCATTGGCAGACAGATTCTTTACCACTGAGCCAGGGAAGCCCCATCCAACCCTCTTTTGACTTGCACATATTGTCATTTTTCTAAATCAAACTGCCTTTTCTAAATCCTCAGAAAACTGGAACACCGATGTTTTCCAAGAGGGTAACACCTATGCGACTGGTAGACCCGGGTAAAGCAAGTATTGTGTCATCTAAAGAGCAGAGATTTAGGGATCCTTTGTGCACCATTATGTTTGGAGGATCACAGGGTTTCCCTGGCGGCTCAGTGGTAAAGAATCTGCCTGCCAATGCAGGAGTCATAGGTTTGATCCCTGGGTCAGAAAGGCCCTCTGGAGTAGAGCATGGCAACCCACTCCAGTATTCTTACCCGGAGAATCCCATGGACAGAGGAGCCTGCTGGGCTACGGTCCATGGGGTTGCAAAGAGTTGGACACGACTGAGTGACTGACCACCACCACATGCATCTGTATGTGAGGTCCTGCCATTGTCACTTCCTCGTTGGTTTGAGAGGACTTTTAGCCTCCACACTCTGTGCAGGAGGCTGGGACAGGAGCTATATCTAGGATTTGAGGGAGTGTAAACTCTGCTCCAGGATGTGCAAATGAGGCCTAGAGGGAATAGATCAGAGAACCGGGCACCATGCTTTCTCCCCCAGTTGTTATAGTTACCCTAGGATTGGCACATGTGGGCTAAGGAGAGAGGGGGAAGGAGTAGAGCTTCCATGAGCCCTTGGGGCAGTGACTGTGTTGAACTACCTGTGTTTAGAGTCAGACTGATGGTTGTCTGGCTTCCCCAAGGAGTAAACAATAATAACCCTGATCATCTTCAACATCAGAAAATGATCATTAGTGTCCAGCTCCTTTTCTCCCTTCCTCAAGAGTAAGGGTCCAAGCTGCTCCCATTTTGTAGACAGAAAACTGACTCATCATGAGCTGGGGAGAGGTACCAGGTTTGGAGAAAAGTTCCAGGTGTTTCTAGTTGTTATTTTGTCCAGAGGCACAGGTTTAGCCCCATAAAGATCTCTATCCAGCCACGGTGGATGCCTGTCTGAATTTTGGCAATGGCAACATGGGAGGGAGGCAGAGCAGTGTGTGGGCCCTGTCATGAGAGGGCACAGGGCAGAGTGGAGCAGCTTGGCATCCCCAAGGGGGTGACACTCGGTGGATTGGAAACTTCTCCCGTTTGGGAAACTTCAAGACTGCATTCCCAGCGACTTCTCTCTCCACAGTTTTCTTGCAGCCGATGACAAACTACCAAGTCTTTCCTCTTGCTTAGCTTGAGTCTCATGAAATCTAAAAGGAAAGAAAGAAGGAATCTCAGGACTGCACACTTCTTCCATCTCCCCCAAATTAGGGAGAGGGACAGAAGGGAAGCACCTCATTCAAAGCAAGCCTGTTTACCAGCTGCCAGCCCAGACACACCCCCAACAAAATGCCATGGAGAACGATGTCGTGACTCATGGCTTGGCAAGTACCAGGATCATGCCCCGGGCTCCCAGATACCACACTGGCTCCTCCAGGTCGCTCTGGCTGGATCTCCTCCTCCTCCTTTTCCCCAGAAGCATTCCTCATCTTGCCCTCTCTTCCCAGCCCCTCCTCTCCTCAAATCATTCTCTGCAGTGAGAGGTGGGGGTGGACAAGCAGAGGTAGAACTGGGATTCGAGTTATGGTTAATTTCAGGATCAGGATTAAGGATGGGATTAGGAATGGAGTTAGGGGCTTCCTTGGTGGCTCAGACGGTGAAAGAATCTGCCTGCAATGCAGGAGACCTGGGTTCGATCCCTCAGTCGGGAAGCTCCCCTAGAGAAGGAAATGGCTACCCACTCCAGTATTCTTGCCTGGAGAATCACATAGACAGAGGAGCCTGGTGGGCTACAGGCCATGGGGTTGCAAAGAGTCAGACATGACTCAGTGACTAACACTAGGGATGGAGCTACTTTGAGACTGGGTTTAGTCACTGGACTTTTAGTTGGAAGAGACAACAAAACTCTACTAACTTATATGCATTAACGTCTTGGGGTAGCAGAGGGTTAGATGTCTTGGCCAGAGGTCCATGTTATTTTTTCTTTCTTCTTCTTTTTTTTGGCCACAAGCATGTGGGATCTTAGTTCCCCTACTAGAGATAGAACCTGTGCCCCTGCACTGTAAGGGTGGAGTCTGAACCGCTGGGCAGCCAGGGAAGTCTCAAGGTCTGCTTTCTTTGAGATCAGACTAGAAGAGTTAGAATCTGGTTTAGAAGGAAGGAAATGTCAACACTTAAACAAAGATGTACTCAAGAATCACTTCCTAGGAATCTGAGCAAAGGTTTCTGGGAATCAACTTCATCTCTAAGGACTGTAGATACCATAGAACCACTATATCCATTCTCCAGGCACTGGGCAATATTCTGTGACTTCTCCTTGATCTCAAACTTAGAACTTTCTAGTATACCCAAGAGTCTTTCTTGGATTTCTTCTCCTAATCCCCTCCTGCTGCTACTGCTAAATCACTTTAGTTGTGTCCGACTCCGTGCAACCCCATAGATGGCAGCCCACCAGGCTCCTCTGTCCCTTGGATTCTCCAGGCAAGAATACTGGAGTGGGTTGCCATAAGTCGCTTCAGTCGTGTCTGACTCTGTGGGACCCTATGGACAGCAGCCCTCCAGGCTCCTCTGTCCAAAGGATTTTCTAGGCAAGAATACTGGAATGGGTTACCATTTCCTTCTCCTAATCCCCTCCTAGTCTTATCCAAAGAATTGTTCCACTGTCCCATAGTCTCCAAAGCACCAGGGCCCTGATATTTGGGTACCTCGGGCACTGTCTTGGCAGTGAGGCACAAAGCATGCTGGGGCTTCCCAGACTGAGACATCTGTCAGCAACCTCAGGAGGCTCCCCTTGGGCAAAGGACAAGACACATTGCAAGTTCTGAGCTTAGTTTTCAAAGCCAGGAAGAAAATAAAGTAGGAACAACTAGTAGGCAGTAGCAGGGCATGGAACAGGAGTGTTCCCAGGGGCTCCACCAGGAGAATTTGGTCCATAAACTGATGTGATGCCACTGGGTTGGATCCCTAGAAACCTACACACACGAATACACACCAGCACCTCCTTACATAAGTTGCTCAACCCAGAAAGATGACTAGCAAGCAGCCCACCAGTGCTATGCAAGCAAAATCTCCTCCATTGCATAGGGGCCTGAATTTCTCTCCAAACTCTCCTCCCACATCTGGCCTCTTAGGTGCCCGGAGATCCTCCCGCAGAGGGACGAGAGGGTTTGAGGCTGGCACAAACCCCACCTCAGCCCTGCCCTCCCCATGAGCAGCAGCAAGACGGTGATTAGCTGCTCTCCCCAAGGCTCCAAGGTAAGGGAATTTTTTTCTTTCAAACATGTCACATCTGGCACATCTGCTTTCCTAGCAATGATGCATCCCAAGGGGTATAATCAACAGTTGGGGCGGGACCAGGAGGCAGGTCTGTACTGACAGAAGCCTGAGCCAGAGATGCCAAGAGCAAAACGTAGGAACAGCCATTACCCCCACTCCCATTCTACCACGGGGAGAGACATCCTATCCCTGCGCATCTTCCTGCCTTATAGCCAGGTGCCCTCCTCACAGGCCAGACCTATTTTAGGGCACAGAGGTCATACATGGAGCACTTTGCTTTGGGAAATTATATAATCCTTTCTCTTGCCCACCCGTAAACTCTCCTATTGGAATAGGAAGGGAAGTGGAAGAGAACTGGTCATCCACCCCCCTGCCACAAGTTCAGAAGCCCTGGTAGTGGCTCCCACTCCTCCTCCTCTACTCCTAGTAACCACCTTCATCTCTTCTCTGCCCACCCTAACTCCTTATTCTTTCCAACCCCAATTCCTCGCTGCAGGGAAAATCTCCCTCCTCATCCTGGATGTAGTGTTTCAAGGGGCTACCTAAATGCCTTCTAGCAACAATGGATGAAACACCATCAGCACTTTTATCCTTCTGCCCATTGGAACAGCCCTCTCCTCCACCCCCCACTTCCCTATGACTTCTTCACTCAAGACACTGCCTGTCAGCTTGGCAATCTGCTTCCTTCCCTACAAATGTCTCCCCTTCTACTTTCAAAGTCATTTTTTTCTTTCTTCAAAGACACAGTCCTTTCCTTTCCTTCTGGTCCTAAGCCACTCTCACAAACAGTGCCCCACAGTCTCTCTTGCAAGAGGTCCTCTGCCAGTAAGTCACCCATTTTGCTTCTAATGGTGTCTCTCCATCCTCCATCACTACCTAGACCTCACCCTCATCTTATTATGTCTGCGTGTTTGTCATTATCCTGGGTATCACAGGACTCCCATCACATCTAGAGTCTCCTTCTTGTGCCCTGTATACATGTTTCTTGATGCAGTAAAGGAAGGAAACTGAGCGAGAGAAAGGCATAGGGTCTAATACTTACTCTGCTCCCACAAAAAGATATAATCAACATATATACATGCACACACATGCATACAAATACACATACATACACCAAGTCATCCCAAAGACAACCGAGCTTGTCAGGTATAAATCATGTTTGGGTTTCAAATGCAGCAGTAATTACATGGTATCTTAACTATCTGTGCAAACTGTCAGAGAAAATATATTGGCAATTCAGGGGAAAGAGGAGGGGAAGTTTGGAGCATCCATTGAACACCACCCTCACCTTCTCTGAAGTCATCCGGAGATAGGACAGCACAGAAGGGCAAAGACATGCTGGGGCCAGTCCCAACACTTTCAGAGCCTAATGATTTTTCAGGTGAGTTGTGCCGTCACAAGCTCCCAGGGAGGCGGGGACAATTCAAGATGAATTGTAGGCATCACCAGTCTCTGAAGGTATTGCAAGCAGCAGCAGGAAGGATTTAAGCTAAATTTTCTAAAGACAGTCTGACAAAACAGAGGCCCCAGAAAGACTGACTCCTTCCTCTGTGAGTTTGGGAACCATCTGATCAAACCCTTGGCATCCAGGCAGAACTAGATCCAGACTATTCCAGAAGGGGAGTGATATTTAGAACATTCAATTTTATCTTTTTTAAAGGGATGAATTGGTTTAAACATTTATTTGTTTATTTTGGGCCGTTATGGGTCCTCATAGCTACACACGGGCTTTTCTTGAGTTGCAGCAAGTGCGTGGGCTTCTCATTGCAGTGCTTTCTCATGTTGCAGAGCAGAGGCTCCGACATGTGGGCGCAGTAGTTGTAGCTCCCAGGCTCTAGAGCACAGGCTCGGTTGTTGTATGGGCTTAGGTGCTCTGCAGTGTGTGGGATCTTCCTGAGTCAGGGATTGAACCTGTGTCTCCTGCATCAGCAGGCAGATTCTTCCCCACTGAGCTACCAGGGAAGCCCCTGAGAACACTCATTCTAAATGTAATACATATTCATATATGTAGGAAGTCTCTGTGTCTGAGATTAGGATTACATTACTTCTTCTTAGTTGTAGCTACAGTTGGGGCGCTCCTCCTCCAATTGTTTTCTCTGCGAACACTCCTCCCTGCCCCAGACTGACATTTGCTTGGGCTCCTCTTTTCCTAGAAGCACTGCTTACCTGTGTCCAGGCTACGTTTCACACACATCTTCCTGCCAGTGGTCTTAGGGAGAGCAGACTGATAAGTTTCAGAAGGAGAAAATGTATGTAGGGACAGTGCAGGGAGTGGGACGTGAGAGATGGGAACCAGACTGAGGAGGGAGAGATCAGACTGGGGGCAGGAGCGCAGACCTAGGGTTAAAAAGCTCATTGCTGCAGGACAGAGGGGGTGAGGGGGACGGGCTGAGAATGAAAGAAGCAGATTTCTCGTGGCTCCTCTAGCCCACCTCTTGCCTTTGGACAGATTTCACACACACACACATAAACACACACACACACTTGGTTCCCCACCAACATCAAGCCAGGGAACTGTGTCATCTAAAGCTGAGAAAAGAATAGTGTATAAAGAGCTGGTTTATGAACATTTCTACTGTGTGTGTGTGTGTGTGTGTGTAGGTGTTCTGGTGACTTTGTGGGCAAGAGGAGAAGCTGCTTGGACAAAAGGCTGTCATATATGGTGGCAGAGGGCAGGGCCTTCTTCATCAGAGATGTAGGAAATGCAGATGGAATGTGTCTTCTCAGAATGATTCTGGATAATCTATTTTTATACATTCCCAGATCTTCTTGACCTAACCAACTAATAAAACAACACACATACACACACATGCAAGTACATTTATTATTATAAACGTATAAATAGTAGCCCCCAATTCCCTAGTTGGCATCTGGATGAATCCTATTTGGTTCAACACCCCATCTGTCCCTCTAGGTCACAAGTTTCTCTGTCAAAGGAATAAGATCCTCTCCATTTTTCTCACTTTAGGACTTCAAGTTCGCAAGCCCTATTTTAGTCTTGGTCCTACTATCAGTATCTCATTCTCCTAGAGTGGACATTTTAACTATCCTGTAAATGACCACTCTATTTATGGAATAAAAGCAGTATGACAGTCACACGAGCCACAGAGATTCAGGACAGACTCCACTGGCCAGCACAGCTTCCACACTTCCCCGGTAGGGTTATTCATATGCTGCAGGGCAGGCAACTAGAGAAGAAAGAAGGGATTGCTGTTTTAGTTTGTGGAAGAGAGATCTCCAACCCATGCCCCAAACTCCTAGGTTCCTAAAGATTCAGCATTCCTGAATTCCAAACACTGGAGTTTGCAGAGCTGAGATTTCCTGACCTGTCACCGCAGAGCCGTGAAATTCAGTTATAAGGCAAACAAGGCTATGTTTGTCCCATAAAACCACCATGTGCGAGCTAATTAAATGACACCATAAAACAGAGAGATAAACGCAGGCGGCAGGGAGCTCACCTAGAGATGAAGATAGGATCAGATGCATGGCTGAGATAAAGACAGGCCAGGAGAAGAGCTGTGAGTGAATATCCCCAACCCCAACCTCAAGATTCCTCAAGAGCTTCCAAGCACAAGCGAGGGGTGAGGGAAAGGAGGGTTTGAAGATAGAGAAAAATTACACGAGGCCTAAATGGAAAGATGCTAGCAAAGGAAGTAAAGTGGGCTACATAGATGTGGACCTCCCCATCCTGATACCGTCACTTATGGAGATGCTTACATATTATAGTTAAACGGATTTGCATATATACACGAAGTCATATGTAGAGATACAGATATACATAAGGAGTTTCATAAAAACACATTCTACACAAGATAATTCTCCATTTCACCCCCAAAGTGAGTTAGCATCTTCCACTGCTATGCAGGGATGTGTAAGCCATGACCACAGGGATTTCCTCCAGCCCTAAAAGAGTCTTTGATTTTGTGATCTCTGAGCACACTGAGAAAGAACATTTTAAAGTGACATATGATCACTGCTTCCCCTAAATAGTAACCCATTGAGAATGTCACAGAAATGATGGGTACCTAGAGAAAATAAAACTCACATTTGTATCCGGTCACATGGCCTCGAGCTCTGCTGTTTGCAACAACAGAATGGATGAGGGCTATCACTGGGCAAGGCACCTGTCCCAGAAGAATACTGTGGCAGGTGAGGTTCAGGAAGTCACAGAATTCCGGAAATAAGCTTAAAATTTAGCTTCCTTCATAGATCTTCTTAGACAAGTAAGAGTGAGTCTCAGGAACTTCCCCCTCCCTTCTTCTATGCCTCACTGCTCCACCCAGGCTCACATCTCATCCAGAGAAGTTTGACTAAAAGTTCAATTCCTCATGCCTGTGCCCTTTCCCAAAGATATTCCCATTAGAAGGAAAAAATGGACGTGAGGGAGATACCAGATCAGTAAGATAAACTCAGGGATAAGGGCCGTCTATATACCAAGCACAACTGGAGAAGCAAAAATGAATGACCCTGAAGAAGTAAAATTGTCACAATTTGCAGATGACCTGATACTGTATATTGTTGTTGTTCAGTTGCTAAGTCATGTCTGACACTTTGCCACGCTGTGGACTGCAGTATGTACCACCAGGGAAGTCCTCAAGAAAACATTTTTAATCTTACAGCACAGCACCTTGAAAAGTCCTGTTGCTGTTGTCATTCAGTTGCTCAGTCGTGTCCGACTCTTTACGACCCCATGGACTGCAGCACGCCAGGCCTCCCTGTCCATCACCATCTCCCAGAGCTTGCTCAAACTCAACGTCCATTGAGTGGGTGATGCCATCTAACCATCTCATCCTCTGCCACCCCTTTCTCCTGCTTTCAATCCTTCCCAGCATTAGAGTTTTTTCTAATGAGTTGACAATTCGCATCGGTGGCCAAAGTCTTGGAGCTTCAACTTCAGCATCAGTCCTTCCAACTGATACTGTATATAGATAACCCCGACATTTCCACCAAAAAACTATTAGAACTAATAAATGAATTCAGTAAAGTTGCAGGTTACAAGGCCGATATATAGAAATCTATTGCTTTTCTAAACACTAATAGTGAACTATCAAAAACAGAAAGCAAGAAAACAATCTCAATTAAAATTGTTTAAAATTGCATTAAAAATGAGTAAAACACCTAGGAATACACTTGACCAGGAGGCGAAAGACCTATACTCTGAAAATTATAAAACAGTGGTGAAGGAAATTGAAACTGATACCAAGAAAAGGAAAGACAGCCCATATTTTTGGATTGGAAGAATTAATATTGTTAAAATCTTCACACTATCCAAAGAAATCTACAGATTTAATACAATCCTTATCAAAACACCCATGACATTTTTCATAGAATGAATAACCCTAAAATGTATATGATAATCTAAAAAAGAGTGGATGCATGTATATGTATAACTGATTCACTCTGCTACACACCTACAACTAACACAACATTGTAAGTCAGCTATACTCTAATAAACGCTTTTTTAAAAAATCATGGAACCACAAAAAGACCAACATCTCAAAGCAATTTTGAGGGAAAAGAACAAGCTGGATGGATCATGCTCTCTGACTTCAGACTATACTACAAAGCTACAGTAATTAAAATAGCATAATTCTGGCTCAAAAATACATACATGGATCAATGGAAGAGAATAGAGAGCCCAGAAATAAGCCCATGCACCCACGGTCAATTAATCTACAGCAAAAGAGCCAAGAATAGACAATGGAGAAAAGACAGTCTCTTCAATAAGTGATGCTGAGAAAACTGGACAGCTACATGTAAAAGAATGAGATTTGAACATGTCCTCACATCTTATACAAAAATAAACTTAAATGGATTAAAGACCTAAATGTAAGACCAGAAGCCATAAAACTTCTAGATGAGAAGATACGCAGAATGTTCTTTGGCATATCATAGCAGTATTTTTCGAATGTCTCCTATGGCAAAAGAAAGAAAAGCAAAAATAAACAAATGAGACCTACTTAAAAGGTTTTGCATAGCAAAGGTAATCTACTTAATGGGAGGTTTTTTTTTGCAAATGATGTGACCGATAAGGAGTTAATACCCCAAATATAGAAGCAGCTCATACAACCCAATATCAAAAATAAAAAAACCCTGATTGAAAAACGGGCAGAAGACCTGAAAAGACATTTGCCAAAGAAGACATACAGATGGCTAAAAAGCACATGAAAAGATGCTCAACATTACTAACCATTAAATAAATGGAAATTAAAACCACAATGTTACCTCAACCTATCATTTATAGGAATGGCTATCATCAAAAAGTCTACAAATAACAAATGTTGGCAAGGGTGTAGAAAAAGGGAGCCCTGTACACTGTTGGTGGAAATGCAAACTGATGCCACCACTGTGGAAAACAGTATAGAGGTTCTTCAAAAAAAAAAAAAAAAATAGAATCACCATATGATCCAGAAATTCCACTCCTGAGTATATATCTGAAGAAAACAAAAGACTAATTCAAAAAAGTACATGCAACCCAATGTTCATAGCAGCATTATTTACAATAGCCAAGTTATGGAAGCAGCCCAAGTGTTCATCAACACATGAATGGATAAAAATGTGGCATATACATACAATGGAATATTATTCAACTATAAAAAATGAAATTCTGCCATTTGCAGCAATGTGAATGGATTTAGAGAGTATTCTATTTAGTGAAACAAGTCAGAGAAAGACAAATAATGTACAAATCACCTATATATGGAATCTAAAAATAAAACAAATGTATGTAACAAAACAGAAAAAGACCCACAGATACAGAAAACAAACTAGTGGTCACCAGTGGGGAGATGGAAGAGGGAGGGACAAGACAGGGGTATGGAATTAAGAGGTACAAATTACTATGTATAAAATAAATAAACAACCAGGATAAATTGTACAGCACAGGGAAACATAGCCTTTATTTGGTAATACTTTAAATGGAGTACAATCTATAAAAATATTGATTCATTATGCCATAAATCTAAAACTAATATAATATTGTAAATCAACTATACTCTAATAAAAAAAAAGACCCTGATCCTGGTCTTGAAGCATACACCTCTCTTTGGGCAAGGATTTTTTTGTCAGCAATCCAAAAAGGAGTCCCATATTCCAAAACGCTAGCCTCAACTTTCACCATTCTCTACTGAGTTCTTTTTTGTGCTGAATGTGCAGAAAACTAGAGCCCTGAATCACTGGCAGTTGAGGAGATGGTCTCCCTGGACACTTAGGTTCCTTTCCTGGCTCCACCCTGTCTCCCTGGGCAGTTCTGGACAAGTCATGGACTCAGTTTCTCTACTTGGGAAGCGGGGGAGGCTCCCACTGACTAGTTCTCAACTTCACAGAGCAGCTTGGTGATTAATGGGTTAATGTCCGTGGGAGGCTTTGAGCTCTTGGGATGAAAGACACCCTAAAGCCCTGACTCTATTGGAAACTCTGCCCAGCCAGCAAGATACCCTGAAACCAGAAAGGGGGCCTTTGATCATATATTAAGGGTTGTCTTTGGAAGAATGAACTAGAGGGGATGAGTTAAAACAGCAGCAGAAATTAAAGTAGCTTGAAAAAAAGAGGACTTTCTGGCTCCTGGGTGGAGTGCCTTGCCCTGGAGTTTTTCCAGATCTTTTGCTTGCCTATAGAGGGGGGTGGTCTGGATCATTTCTGGAAGCTTTTTTTGGACATCCTATAGCCCACTCCATGTTAGCTCCTCTCTGACAGATATTTAATATTTAAGGTTAAACATTTAACATTAAAGTCTCCCTCCACTCCACGTATGAAACTAGCCACCTCTCCCACTGCACAAGTTGGTAGCAAGCATAAATAAGAATGGTCCACTTACTTTAAAAAATGTTTTAATCATTTTGAAAAGTTAAAGGGGGAGTTCCCTGGTGGTCCAGTGGCTAAGACTCTGCGTTCCCAATACAGGGGGTATGGGTTCTATCTATGATCAGGGAATAGCTCCCACATGCTTTAACTAAGAGTTCACATGCTGTAACTAAAGATCCTGCATGCTGCAATGAGGATAAAAGATTCTGAGTGTCACAACTAAGGCCTGGCATAGCCAGAAAAATAAACAAACACCTTTTTTAAAAAGTTAAGTGTATAGAAGAGTTTTGCTATAGAATTTATCCAAAATCTCAAAATACTCATTATCAGGATAAAGCATAAACATTGAGATTGCAAGCTTGGTTATGGGGTCAGGCTTAAGTTTAAACACTGGCATTGTCTTTTGCCAGTTATATAACGCTGAGCATCAGTTTAATCAACTATAAAATGGCAATAATAAAAATTCTAACTTCGTATGATATTGTAAGGATTAAACTGGAAAATTCTGAGACTACTAAGAGTTGACAAGGATGGTAGAACAACAGGAACTCTCAGATATTCTTTTTAGAGTGAAAATTGGTACAAATACTTTAAGAAACAATTTGGTATTGCTGAGTAACAGTGTCAGACTTTATTTTTTTGAGCTCCAAAATCACTGCAGATGGTGACTGCAGCCATGAAATTAAAAGATGCTTACTCCTTGGAAGAAAAGTTATGACCAACCTAGATAGCATATTGAAAAGCAGAGACATTACTTTGTCAACAAAGGTCCATCTAGTCAAGGCTATGGTTTTTCCAGTAGTCATGTATGGATATGAGCGTTGGACTGTGAAGAAGACTGAGTACCGAAGAATTGATGCTTTTGAACTGTGGTGTTGGAGAAGACTCCTGAGAGTCCCTTGGACTGCAAGGAGATCCAACCAGTCCATTCTGAAGGAGATCAGCCCTGGGTGTTCTTTGGAAGGAATGATGCTAAAGCTGAAACTCCAGTACTTTGGCCACCTCGTGGGAAGAGTTGACTCATTGGAAAAGACTCTGATGCTGGGAGGGATTGGGGGCAGGAGGAGAAGGGGACGACAGAGGATGAGATGGCTGGATGGCATCACTGACTTGATGGACGCGAATCTAAGTGAACTCCGGGAGTTGGTGATGACAGGGAGGCCTGGCGTGCTGCGATTCATGGGGTAGCAAAGAGTTGGACACGACTGAGCGACTGAACTGAACTGAACTGAGTAAACTTGAATATTCACATATCCTCTAACCCAGAAATCCCACAACTAGGTATAGACCCCCCAAAACCTGGGCACATTTGTACCAGGATACATGTCCAAAGCAGCATTGTTTTCAGTTGATTAAAAACTGGAAAGGATGCAGATCTCCGTCAACAGTAGAATGGATTAAATATCAGCTATTCACACACAATGAAATATGTATGGCAATAACAATAAACTACAGCTACAAGCAACGACGTGACTGACTCTCACGTATAACATGCTGAGTAGAAAACATAAGACTAAAGAACACTCACAGTGTGAGTGTGTTTATATAAAATTCAAATGGAGCAAAACTTTGTTGTTTGAATACATGTTGTTATTTAGTATCTGTCCTCCTCCTTGGACTGTAGCCTGCTGGGCTTCTCTATGGGATTCCCCAGGCAAGAATACTAGAGTGGGTTGCCATTTCCTTCTCCAGGAGATCTACCTGACCCAAGGTCAGAACCTTCGTCTCCTGCATTGACAGGTGGATTCTTTACCACTGAACCACGTGGGAAGCCCCTTAAGGACACGTACATTGGTACTAAAACCATTATGAAAAGCCAGAAAACTATTATTACAAAATACAGGATAGTTACCTTTGGGAAAGGGAAGTGAATGTGATCAGAAAGGGGGCTTCTGGGGTGCTAGCAAAACTCTCTTTTTATGCGTGTTGGCTACATGGCTGTTTCTAGGTGCCACAGTATTCATTAAAATACACATATGTTCTTTATACACTTTAATGAATATGTGCCATATTTTACAATTTAAACATAAAAAGATTTAATTAGATTAATATGCAGAGTGATTAATAAAACGTCTAGTGAATACTAAGCTCTCAGTGAATGTTCACTATTATACCCATTATTTATCCACCACTAGTTCAGAAATTGTCTGTATTCTTTCCCCCTGTTAAGCATGCAGATATGCGGGTTTGTGTTAACAACATTTAGTTGCCTGCTGTGAGCTGGGCTTCCCTGGTGGTTCAGCAGTGCAGGAGGTGCAGGATTCTATCCCTGGGTCAGCGGAGCCCAGCCAGCTACAGTCCTGTGTGTGTGTGCTCAGAAGCTTCAGTTGTGTCTGACTCTTTACAACTCTGTGGACTGTAGCCCACCAGGCTCCTCTGTCCATGGGATTTTCCAGGCAAGAAGACTGGAGTGGGTTGCTATGCCCTCCTCCAGGGGATCTTCCTGACCCAGGAATCAAACCCCCGTCTCTTATGTCTCCTGCACTGGCAGGCAGGTTCTCTACCACTAGTGCCACCTGGGAAGCCTGGCTAGGGTCCACAGGGTTGCAAAGAGTTGGACGGGACTGAACGACTGAGCACGGACACGCACACACACACGCATGCTGTGTGCTACACACTGTATGAAGGAGAGATGAACCAGAGAGCATTCCCATCCAATGACTGCACCCAGACAGCTCCTGCTTCCCAGACTAGCAACTTCTCTTTCCACCTACCTGGGTCAAATGTCAACTTCTCAATGATGACGAAATCACAAACAGGCATTTGTGTCTAGAAAGAAATCTCCACTTCGAACCACCCCTCTTGCATCCTTAAGAATTGTATTACTGCCCCAGACAGTGGGTATCCACTCACCCCGCTACACACACACCCTCCACTGTGGCAGAGAAAAAAAAGAGCTATGACCAAAAAATCTCCCCAGTGTCTGCACTAGCCTCCTACTCAGGGCTTCCCACCCCAACCCCACCACCGCAGCCTCAGGGCACAAAATACATTATGACCCTGGGCCTTCGTTTACATGTAACAAACAGAGGTCAATTTATTTCTAAATCACTTTTTTTACGGCTCTATTGAACTATTTGCCACATTATTTATACGTTAATGGGCCAGGCCCCTCTGGGAAGCTCCCCATCTAATAAATAACGTGCCAAATCATTAAGCAAGGTGATAAAATCAAAACCATTTAAAAATACATCACCTGCGTTCCCTTCCAGTGAAATAAGCTCCAGGGGACCAGAGAAGGGACGGGGGAGGGGAACCACCTTCTATTACTGAGTTTGGTCAGGTGTAGGGTTCTGTTTTGTTTTTTTTTCCTCCTCTGGGCTGGAGATAAAAATCAGAGCTGAGAGATCTAGATAACCTGGCTGCTTACCCATATCCCTAGCAGCTAAAGTGAGAGGAAGCGGAGAGGTATTCACTAGGGATGGTTTCCTGCCAGAGGAAGAAGGGGCATCGGATTCTACCTCCCACCTGCCCTGTAGTCTATTGGAGATAGACAGAGGAACCCAGCTGGGCAAAAGAAGTTACATCTTCTGTCTGGGAACTAGGAATTAACAAGAAAATCCACCGAAGGCCTTTGCCTTTCTACCTGTTTCCCATCATTATAATTCTCTCTTATGAATCTCTGTATTTACAATTAATCTGAGTCACAGAGAAGAACACTAATAATAACAATTACTCTGGCTACCCCTCCCCCACCCCCCACCTCTCATCCTAGAGGGCTTTCCACACCCTTCTTTACCACCAACCCCCTCAGAAAACCTGTCCTGAGCTAGCATAGCAGTGGCAAGAAAACCTAGGCTAGAAGACTTACTCCTAAGCACCCTGAGGATTTGACCTTGAGTTCCCAAGGGACTTGACCTTGAGGTTCTTCCAAGTAGTCCAGAGAAAAAAGGCACAGGGGAACTCTTCAATCTGTCCCTACCCTGAGGCTCCCTGTGGGTAGACCCCTGCCTTAGGTGTTATAAGGAATGATTCAGCTAGATCATGCCCCCGTTGATAAGAAAGATAAGACCTCTCCTAAGGACTCTGAAAACATAAACAGCAATACAACTGAAGGAAATACAGGTTGAATATCTAAGCAGAGAGGGCAGGCAAAGCAAAGACATTATCCTTTGAATAGGAGAGGTTTAAATAAATATGTAAGTCCCCTTTTCAAGGAAACCAAACATTGCTTATTTTGATCATAACAAGAGTTAAAAGGTAACTATAGATTCAAAAAGTAAAAAGATTTAATCAGGTCACACAACAGATAAGTAGAGGGCCAGGGCTTGAATCCAGGTGTGACTGTCTACAAAAGGCTATATTCTTTTTATTAAATCATGCCAAGGAGTACAGATGAGCTTTGAGTTGAGTTCTAAAGAAAGAGACCCATAGGGATAAACTAAGAGAACTGGGGAGGTAGGGTTGCCAAATAAAATTCAGGATGCCTGAGCCTGATTATTTCATGGGACATACTCTAAAAAATTGTTCATTGTTTATCTGAAATTTAAACTTAATTGGCATGCTGTATTTTCATTTGCTAAATCTGTCAACCTTAAAGCAAGCAATTCTTGGGACTTCCCTGGTGGTCCAGTGGTTAAGAATCCACCTTCCAAGGCAGGGCACATGGGTTTGATTCCTGGCCAGGGAACTAAGATCCCATATGCCACAACTAGAGAAAGCCTGCATGCTGCAATGAAGACCCAGCATAACTAAAATTAAAAAAAAAAAAATTAAAGCAAGCAACTCTTAAACCTTAAAGCAAAGCCAATGGCCTGAGTGAGAGCTCCAAAGGGAAGGGAAATAAGGCTTGCAGAAATGAGAAACAGGTTTGCCTGCTTGGTACAGGCAGTTCCATACTGGAAAGTCAAAAACTAGGGAGATGATGGTCATAGCCAGCTGCTAGAAAGGTCTTGAAGAATGAAAAGTTTAGACTTCATAGGGAATTGTTGCTTCTAAATTGTAAGCTTTGAGGAAAGGACAAAAATAGTTTCACAGAATTTAGAACTGGAATTTAATTTATAAAAATGTAACACCTTTTATTTATAAATTATAGTTTTCAAAGCACTGTCACACGCGTTTCATTTGATCCTCATATAGGCAATGACAACCCACTCCGGTACTCTTGCCTGGAGAATCCCATGGATGGAGGAGCCTGGTGGGCTGTAGTCCATGGAGTCTGGAAGAGTTGGACATGACTGAGCGACTTCACTTTCACTTTTCACTTTCATGCATTGAAGAAGAAATGGCAACCCACTCCGTATTCTTGCCTGGAGAGTCCACAGGGGAGCCTGGTGGGCTGCTGTCTATGGGGTCACACTGAGTCGGACACGACTGAAGCGACTTAGCAGCAGCAGCAGCAGCAGCATACCCCTGGCATGGTAGACAAATGGATGTTATCTGCTTCTGCTGGGTCTGTTCTCCCTCAGTTTAGCTGGTCTCCATCCTTCTCTCTACCACCCACATCCTGAAAGGCACCCCACTGCCTCCCACCTCCAGCTTTACCGCCCTCCTGAAACTGTGCTCACAGGGTCACCCATAACTTAGCCAAAGGCTTCTTTTCATTCTCCATCCCACTTTACCTTTCTTTGGCATTAACATTGTGGACAACTTCCTTTATCTGTGATACTATTGACTTTATTTTTCTGGGCTCCAAAATCATTGCAGATGGTGATTGCAGCCATGAAATTAAAAGATGCTTACTCCTTGGAAGGAAAGTTAGGACCAACCTAGACAGCATATTAAAAAGCAGACACATTACTTTACCCATGAAGGTCCGTCTAGTCGAGGCTATGGTTTTTCCACTGGTCATGTATGGATGTGAGATTTGGACTATAAAGAAAGCTGAGCGCCGAAGAATTGATGTTTTTGAACTATGGTGTTGGAGAAGACTCTTGAGAGTCCCTTGGACTGCAAGGAGATCCAACCAGTCCATCCTAAAGGAGATCAGTCCTTGGGTGTTCATTGTTCATTGGAAGGTCTGATGTTGGAGCTGAAATTCCAATACTTTGGCCACCTGATGAGAAGAGCTGACTCATTTGAAAAGACCCTGATGCTGGGAAAGATTGAGGGCAGGAGGAGAAGGGGAAGACTGAGGATGAGATGGCTGGATGGCATCACCGATTCAATGGACATGGGTTTGGGTGGACTCTGGGAGTTGGTGATGGACAGGGAAGCCTGGCGTGCTGTGCTTCATGGGGTCGCAAAGAGTCAGACACGACTGAGCGACTGAACTGAACTGATTGATCTCTTGTTTCCTCCTGCATCTTGGATCACTTTTTCTGGTCTCCCATCACCCTTCTCTTGTCCCTCCATCCCCTCCTTGAACTAGGTATTTCAGAGTTTCCTTGTTTGATCTTCTTCTTGGGTGATTTCATCCATTCTATTTTCAGTCACTGAATGTGTGCTGATGACTCCCAAATTTACATCTCTCATTGGCTTTCTAGATGATAGGTTTGGATTTTAAATTGCCTCCTAGAATTTCTACTTTCTATGTGAGCTCAGTCCCTCAGTCATGTCCAACTCTTGAGAGCCCATGGACTGTTTCATGGCATTCTCCAGGCAAGAAGACTGGAGTGGGTTGCCATTTCCCTCTCCAGGGGATCTTCCCAACCCAAGGATGGAACCCACGTCTCTTATGTCTCCTACATCGGTAGGCGAGTTTTCATCACTAGTGCTACCTGGGAAGCCCTCAACTCTATTCACCCTCCTACTGCCACCAAATCTAGCCATCTTTTCAATTAATGAATAACTCCCAATTACTTACAGGATAAGCTCCAACTCCTTACCACGCTTGTCCATGGCATACAGTTATGGTGAAATTTGGTCTAGATCAGGAGATGGCAAACTTTTTCTGCAAAGGACCAAACAGCAGATATTTCAGGCTTTGCAAGCTGCATATGGTCTTTGTTGTACATTCTTCTTTGGTGCTTTTTTTCAATACAACCCTTAAAAAATGTTTGAAAAAAATTTTCTTAGCTTGAGGGTTGTACAGACTTAGGGTCGCAGTCTGCCACCCTCTGATCTAGGACCAGAACTCCAAATTTATTCTCTTTACCTTGTTATCAGAAGCTAAAAACTTATATGTGTAGAGCATTCACAGCTTAAAATTTTCTCTTGTGTACTTCATTTTATTTGCTGTCACTTCTTTGAACTTTAGTGGTACCTCCTTTATGACACCTTATTACTCTACTAGACTGTTTGTGAGAATAATGGTTATCTCTCATTCATTTTTTATATTTCATAGCAACCAACCCAATGTGTTATTGATAATGGGCACTTCAAAATGTTTGTTGAAAGAATTATAATCTAATGTAAAATTTTTGTTTAAATAGGAAAAGTTGAAGAAGGATCTGAAAGCTGAACACTCGGTCAGCAGATGTCCTTCTGGACTGTAAGGAGAGCCATGGGGACAGGAAGGAATGGCAAGAATGAGAGTTGAAATCCCTCAACACTAAGATCTCTGCTTCCCCTACTGGGAGTCCAAGAGTTGAACTGCCCAAGATTTTTCCAAGAGAAAACCTATCTGGTTTTCATTGCCTGTGGGTGTCTTAACTGCTTCAGTGGAGCTTCAGCGGCCTCCAAGGCAGATTGGAATGAAATCAGAGAACCTTATATTTATTGGGGGTCCAGCTTCCCACCTAAATAGCTACAGTCAACTCCCAGTTATCTGGGCTCAGGCAGGAGAGCAGTAACATAGTACTCACCAAGTCAGCAGAAAAATTAAATAATTTCTTCTGGACTTAATGCAGCATTCTTTTTTTAACCTTCCAAAAATGTGTTTTTGCTTTCAGAATTTCTTAGGAAGTATGTCTCATAAGTACATCTTGCTGGGAAATAAAGCAGAAAGTAGCCTGAATTAGGAAAAGATTGAATGAGAGAGTTGACAACCCTATTCCTGTAGCTAATCTGAGGCCTGGGGGGGTTAGGGCAAAAGTCATTGCATTTTAATATCAGGGCCTCAATAAATGTTAATAAACTTATCAATCTACTCTTCTCCCATATCTTCCTGCCTTCTCTTATTAAATCATGCATTTGGAAGTGGCTAACAAGGAAGAATTCCAGACATCTGAGCTTGGGCATTTCAGGAGGCACAGCTAGCTAATGGAGAGACTACAGCAAGACCCCTGCGGCCGGGTCACTTTCATACTAAATGTCTCAGTCTAACTCCACTTGTAGCTGCAATGGAATGAGCTGCAGATGCCCCCACCAGTGCGTCATCAGTCAGTAGACATACCCAGAGCCTACAGTAAGCACGGTTTGCACCCAGGAAGTCTAAAGCTGCCCTCTCATCACTTAGGCTCATTTCTTTGCACAAGCATCACCAGATGTGTCAATACAACTGGCCAGGTGTCAACTACCTTTTTTCTTCCAGGAAGAAGCTGACTTGTATGACGCACAGAACTGTTTTAAACAAATGTCTTATCTATTCAGGGGTTTGTTGGGTGACTCAGTGGTAAAGAATCCACCCACAATGCTGAAGATGCAGGCGATGCCATGGGTTCGTTCCCTGGGTCAGGAAGATCTCCTGGAGGAAGGCATGGAACCCATTCCTGTATTCTTGCCTGGGAAATTCCATAGAGACAGGAGCCTGGCAGGCTACAGTCCATAGGGTGGCACAGAGTCAGACACAACTGCGGTGACTGAGCACTACTCAGGAAATAACTCTGACAGCTGGTGACAACATGAGTCAGAAAATGGTTGATATGGAAACACAGTAAACAACGTGGAGAGCCTTACTCCTTACCCTGTGATCCAGGGACCAACAGCATCAGCATCACTTGGGAGCCTATTAAAGTGCAGAACTTTGGGCCCCATCACAGATTCACAGAATCAGAATGAGCATTTTAACAAGGTCCCAGGTGGTGCGTCTGTTTATTAAAGTTGGAGAGGCACTGGTATACTGGGTGAGGTTCCGCTACTTAACAGCTGTGTGACCATGGACAAGTTATTTAACTTCTTCACAGCTCAGTTTCCTCGTCTGTAAAGTTGAGATAATAGCAGTATCTCCTCAAAGTTATTGTGAGACCTTAGTTAACACATGAAAAGTGCTTAGAATTGCACCTGACACCTGAGAAGCATGCACTCAGTGTCAGCCAGTATTACTCTTCTCTCTGACGCATTTCTCAAACTCCATTAAGGGGAACTGGCTGAACTTAACGGGACAGGATAAGAGAAAGTGGAGGAATACATTTCTATGTATGTGTGATGGGGTGAAGAGAAGGGCACTGATAACAGGAGGAATAACTTTTTTGATTAGTAACAACAAAAAAAATTCAAGGGAGACAGCATATGGCCAAGCTGGGGGTACCCAGAGCCCCAGAAGAGTGAATGATAGATTCATTCATATCATTCATTCATATGATGGATTTATCAGTAGATACAATGCCAGGCCTACAGAGTGGTAAACAAGACAGACAAGGCTCCAGCCCCTAAATTAGGGAAATTCAGAATTTCTATTAAACACTGACAAGAAGTGAAGGCCTATGGATGCTATATACTGCAGCCCATTTAGGCAGCCCAATTATGAGGCCTCGGAAATTTGGTTTGACTCTCTGCCTAGATCTTATCAGCCTAGAGTCTCTGTCACTCTTCTTCCTTCCATATCCCACATCCCACTGTCACTGAAAGCAGTCACGCAGCTCTCATTGGCTGTATCAATCGCTGAGTGGAACACACCGAGAGTAAGGACTAGCCTGCTCAGAAGCCAGTTGTCCACGTTGTCCCAGTTCTCTGGAACTGTCTTTCTTTCATTTTTCTTTCAATCATCATTTTTCTTATTTTTATTTTATATGGTAGTCGAGTCCATTACGGAGAAGGCAGTGGCAACCTACTCCAGTACTCTTGCCTGGAAAATCCCATGGACGGAGGAGCCTGGTGGGCTGCAGTCCATGGGGTCGCTAAGAGTCAGACACGACTGAGTGTCTTCACTTTCCCTTTTCACTTTCATGCATTGGAGAAGGAAATGGCACCCCACTCCAGTGTTCTTGCCTGGAGAATCCCAGGGACAGGGGAGCCTGACGGGCTGCTGTCTATGGGGTCTCACAGAGTCGGACACAACTGAAGCGACTTAGCAGCAGCAGCAGAGTCCATTAACAATGTTGTATTGGGTTCAGGTGTGCAGCAAAGTGATTCAGTTATACATGCATCTATTTTTTTTTCCAAGTTCTTTTCCCATATAAATTATTGTTATCACTGTTATTTTGATCACCACTTTTAAGGACGTCCTCCTAGAGTAAGCACCCCCAAAGTGGATGTTTGTCAGGCAGGAGCAAAGGCGAACTTCATAGTTTGGTAGCAGGAGTTGGGATGTTCTTAATGAAGTCCTCAAAGCCTTGGCTGTATTTCTTGGTTTTGTTTGGCGAAGCCTGCCTCTTAGTAGGGATCGGAAGCTAGGATTGCTCTCGAAACTGGTTCTGGAATTGTCTTTCTAAAACATAGATCTGATCTTGTTACTCCTCTGTTTGGAAACCCCGAGTGGTACACAAAGCCATTCACACTTTAGCCCCAAACTATTTGGCAGTTTCCTTACAAGTTATTACCTCTACCTGGTGCAGTGTGCACCCTACACCTTAATTACAAGAGTGGTTAAAAACTGGGGCTCTTTTCAGAACTGGGTTTCAAATCCAGGCTTTATTGCCCACTAAGAATACTCAAACTACCACACAATTGCACTCATCTCACACGCTAGTAAAGTAATGCTCAAAATTCTCCAAGCCAGACTTCAGTAATACGTGAACCGTGAGCTTCCAGATGTTCAAGCTGGTTTTAGAAAAGGCAGAGGAACCAGAGATCAAATTGCCAACATCTGCTGGATCATGGAAAAAGCAAGAGAGTTCCAGAAAAACATCTATGTCTGCTTTATTGACTATGCCAAAGCCTTTGACTGTGTGGATCACAATAAACTGTGGAAAATTCTGAAAGAGATGGGAATACCAGACCACCTAACCTGCCTCTTGAGACACCTGTATGCAGGTCAGAAAGCAACAGTTAGAACTGGACATGGAACAACAGACTGGTTCCAAATAGGAATAAGAGTACGTCAAGGCTGTATATTGTCACCTTGCTTATTTAACTTCTGTGCAGAGTATATCATGAGAAATGCTGGGTTGGAAGAAGCACAAGCTGGAATCAAGATTGTGGGGAGAAATATCAATAATCTCAGATATGCAGATGATACCACCCTTATGGCAGAAAATGAAGAGGAACTAGAAAGACTCTTGATGAAAGTGAAAGAGGAGAGTGAAAAAGTTGGCTTAAAGCTCAACATTCAGAAAACGGAGATCATGGCATCTGGTCCCATCATTTCATGGGAAATAGATGGGGAAACAGTGGAAACAGTGTCAGACTTTATTTTTTGGGGCTCCAAAATCACTGAAGATGGTGACTGCAGCATGAAATTAAAAGATGCTTACTCCTTGGAAGAAAAGTTATGACCAACCTAGATAGCATATTGAAAAGCAGAGACATTACTTTGTCAACAAAGGTCCGTCTAGTCAAGGCTATGGTTTTTCCAGTGGTCATGTATGGATGTGAGTTGGACTGTGAAGAAAGCTAAGCGCCGAAGAATTGATGCTTTTGAACTGTGGTGTTGGAGAAGACTCTTGAGAGTCCCTTGGACTGCAAGGAGATCCAGCCAGTCCATTCTGAAGGAGATCAGCCCTGGGATTTCTTTGGAAGGAATGATGCTAAAGCTGAAAATCCCGTACTTTGGCCACCTCATGCGAAGAGCTGACTCATTGGAAAAGACTCTGATGTTGAGAGGGATTGGGGGCAGGAGGAGAAGGAGACGACAGAGGATGAGATGGCTGGATGGCATCATGGACTCTATGGACGTGAGTCTGAGTGAACTCCGGGAGTTGGTGATGGACAGGGAGGCCTGACATGCTGCGATTCACGGGGTTGCAGAGTCAGACACGACTGAGTGACTGAACTGAACTGATGTATGTGAAATTGAGCGAGATACTCTACCCAAGCCTTGGATTTTGCATCTGTTAAATAGGAATAGCAATAATGAAACAGTAATGTTAAAAAATAGCTAATATTATTCTGTATTAAGTACTACTCTAAGCACTTTCCATCTATTGAGTCACTTCATCTTCACAACAGTCCTACCTTATAGCATTGCTGTAAAGATTAAGTGTGTATGTACCATGCATGATATGAAGTAATAGTAACTGCTATTATTATTGATATTAATATTACAAAGCAAAAAAGCTTCATTGTGATTTCATATTCCCTGTCCCTGGAATGACCAACTCCCTTTTCTGTGCTGCAAACTCTTAGCATTCCTCCAGAAACCTCAGCTTTTTGAGTTCCTATACACATAGTACTTTAAATATACCTCCCTATAGTTCTCTTATCCTAGTACATTGAAAATAGTCTTTGCCTGCTTTTCTCTACCACTAGACTGTGGCTTCTCAGCAGTAAATATCCTGTATTATTTATTTTATGTCACTAGGGCTGACTCTAACATAAGAAACATAGCAGGTACTAGACAAATGTTAGTTCATTGAATAAATGAAAGTCTGACTGAATAATTAAATACTTATAAGAAAGGACCTAGCATGGGAAGTCCCAGAAAGGAGTTGGGGAGTAAAACAATCTAGATAGCTTCTGCCTGTATCCCCTAGCCTCTGAGCAGCAAAGCCATTCCCCAGTCCAAGCTGCCTCACATGTCACTGGATGGGTTGGAACTCCCCATCAAGAACACTCCCCAATCCCCTCTTGCTGTAGACACACCATTTGCCTCTGGCAGTGACAGAAATAAAGAGGATTACATCATTTGTTACAACAAAATGGTTATTACAGTAATAAGTATAATTAGCATCAGACAATTACAATAATAACATATTTCCTTGCTGCAGAGGTACTTTTTTAAAAAACAGGTTTATTTAATACCCCCCCTCACACCCCCCCAAGAGAAAACAACTCTTTTGGTGAAGAGCAAAGGCCTCTTTCATTCTAGTGAGATGCTATCTTAATGAAGGAACATTACTGACAAAGCCCATAAAATGGGAGCAGATTCCCTTGGAGCAACATCTCCTTTGCTCTCTCTGGTTTCTTGGGGGAAAGGAAAATCTTGTGCCTCTCTTTCTAGGGATTAGGAGAACTGGTTGAAGGATAGAAAAGATGAGGCTGAGGAGAAAGACAGAGAAAAGGAAAAAGCCCTTCTCAAACAGCTAGAGCTTAATACCTATTGTTGACAGTCTCCCTTGTTTTCTTCCTGGTTGGATGGACCTGGAAGGGAAGACAGTCTATTTATTTATAGAGGTAAATAAGTGGTATAATTTATTTATAGAGGTAAATGTGTGTTTTAGGTAGTTTTCCAAGCTCCCCAGGAGCAAGAAGTGCCTAGTGCACAGAGCTCCAAGAGGAGCCTGAAGGTGGGTAACAAACATGCATAATGTCACTCCACGTGCACATGCCCCTGTGAGTGCGTAGGCTACATCAAGTTTGTTATCTCCTGCTTTTTTTCCTGAAAGATTTGGGGGAGCGTACAATAATCTGTAATGCAAAATGTAAAAACTAGAGAGATGAGAAAATTAGGATAGACATTTCAAAAATGTGACATGTACTGGTACTTCCCTGATGGTCCAGTGGCTAAGACTTCAAGCTTCCAATACAGGGGGTCCAGGTCTGATCCCTGGTCAGGGACCTAGATGCTCCCACATGCTGTAACTAAAGAATCCAAGTACTACAGCAGCTAAGACCTGGCACAGTCAAGTGAATAACTAAAAATAAATAAATATTACAAAAATGACATATACCTAAGTACATGTAGAGTTTCCATGCATACCTACAAAAGGAGACACACCTCATATATATACATAGACATGTATCTTGTACATAGCAGGCTCTCAATAAATACTTAGTGAATTACTGGAACAAACTCACCCCAAAGACAAAGACATGTAAAAATAAGTGACTTGAATAGATATAGCCTAAGATACAGAAAGAAATATGACTAAATGTTCATGTATAAAATATATATGTGACCCCATGCCTTGTATATATAAAACAGACCACTCTCTAAATACACGTTGTGTATACACCATTTTACACACACACACATAAAAAATATAACCTCATCCTTTTACAATAGACACAGCCATAGATAGACACATGAACACTTTTCAAACTCATATATACACATAAAACAAGGCCACATTTCCACAAATATGTGCAAGTGCACACGTACTCATATAAACACACATTCATACACATAGACAGGTGCATACAGCGTACTCACACACACAAACAGAATATAAGTCAAACAGAAACAGCTATGAAGATACACGTCTTTCCTCATCATTCTTATCTTCTCTAAGTGATGGTGCCCAGAGGCACACACTTAATTTAGGGCTCAAGCTCATCACACCCAATGCAAGAAAAGACAAAACATTTGGGCCACCCACCAGGGAATCTGTCTCCAAAGCCATCCACATATGTGTGTGTTAAGCACCCTGGCATTTCAACCTCCCTGGAGAAATGTGTGTTGGCCTACTTTTCCAGGTGCTTCAGATAAGCTCTTCTTCACCCTCATTGACTCTGAGCCCCAAATCCATCCCATCACACTTCTCAGGTGAGCATTTTTCTATTCGCCTTGAATTTTCAGTCAAGTAGCTGCTGCTGCCCCATAAACCATAGATACCCGCTCTCCACACCCACCCCATCAGCAGAGATTATTCTCTTTCCTCGCTTGATGTCAGTCCTCCTCTCTTCCAAGGAGCCTTCTCAGAGCTTTCCCTTTAGACATTCAGCTGCTTATGGAACAATCATGTTTTCTTCCCATAACAGCTTTCCTTTCCATAATGTCTAAAATGCATTTATTTCAGCTCTCTTAAGTTACATATTGGTTTAGTGTCTTATTCTGTTATCCACATGTCCTTTATGACAGGATATATATCTTAGATTCAAAGTTTCTGATTCTTAGGAGATTGGGCCTCCCTGTGGAGGCCTTTGTACAGTGGCCAACACTTGTTGGGTATTTTCCTTCTATCCCCCTCTATCTTCAGATAGACTCTGTCTTAGCTGTTTTAGGAAGATACACAGAGTTCTAAAGAAGTGTAGTGCCCATCTTAGGGATTCTCAGAGTAATGTTAAAAACAAATATGAAGAAAGAAACAGAATAACAAGGGGAAAATTCTATAATGTCAGAGCCTCAAGAGGATCGAAGGATCATTTAATTCAGATCCCTCATTTTCTAGTAAAGGAATGAAGGTCCAGAGAGGGGAAGTGACTTGCCCAGAGTCACCTAGAAAGAAAAGTGCAGGTTCCTATCTCTTAGTTCAGTATTCCTTCTACCACATCAGCATTCCCAAAACTGAAGTTGGGGAAACACTGATGTCCCCAAAACTGACACCAAGTTTTTCTCTAAAAAGGATGCTATGGTCTAAATAATATTGCATATGGTGTCCCCTGTTAGAGATTCAAAATGCATACCAATATGTTAAAGGTTCTGAGAAGAAGTCCTGCAGTTAAGAATTTTGCCCAGGGTTTCCTAAACTGACCTGTTCATGTAATACTTTTTATTTTTTTTAATTAATTTTTATTTTTTTAGTTTGTTTTGCTTTACAATACTGTATTCATTTTGTCATGTAATACTTTTTAAAGAAATTGCTATTAACATCACATGGGACTGTTCTGACAATTACATAATTTAGGAAACATAGCACTTGTCTAAATACAACAATGAAGAGGACCTGAGTTGAATTCCTTCTTAGAAAAGACAGAACTGATCACAAATATGAATGTAAGACTGCCTTCTTCTCTATGGAGGACAATGTGAAGCAGGGTTCAATGAAAAGCAAGGTGGTGAAACCGAGCAGGGCTTTGGCTCCTGGGCATGGAAGCCTTTCTGTGTCCCCCATACCTTGTTTGTAGGGAATAGACTTCAGTATTCATGACCTTACCTGAGTCCCAAAGGGCATATCCAAAGAGTTGCTCATCCAAGAAGGAAGGAGATGCAGAGACAAGGGAAGAGGAGCCAAGAAACAATATCCAGCCCTGCAACAGGGTCCTGGTTCTGCCCCAAGGGATACACATAATATCTTTAAATTCATTATAGAACTAAAGCCCCCAACAAGTGGAAGATGTCAGCTTTCTTCTTTTCAGAGAAGACCATCTGGCCAGATTACAGGAGCCAGAGAAATTCATCAAGAGATTGCCTGAGACCAGAATAAAGGAGTGCAGGTTCTGCACACACCCTAATCTCATCAGCAACCCCACCCTTGAACCATTGCTATAAAACTCCTCAGCAGATCCTCCTGGTGGGACCCAGTTTTTGAGGGCAGGGAGTCTGATGTGTCCCCCTTTGCCTGGCAAAGTAATAATGCTCTACTTTTCTACTTCACCTGAAACTCTGGCTCCAAGATTCAGTTTGGCATCAGTGCACAGAGGCCAAGTTTTCCGCCTCAGCAGAAGAATATTACAAGAGGTGGAAATGATCGATCAAAGACTTAATGAAGGGAGAGGGATAGGGCTCAGAAACCAAGTTCATCGATGGTAGAAAAGGAGGGAAAAGGTGTTATTATTACTACTACAAGATGTTATAAAAGGGGGGTTTCAAATCATCTAGTTAGAAGGTGAAAGTAACAGCATTCTCCAGAGCAGAAGTCAGCACACCCCCATCATGAGAGGCCAGAGCTCATACACAGTAGGCATTCAGCAAATATCTGTTGAGTGGGTAAACCAGTGAAGCAAGCTGATTTATTTCAAGTCATGGAGAGAGCTCATGCCAAGTGAATTCAAAGGTACTGCTCATCTTCTGCACCTCCAGGGAAGATTAATGTTCTATGGGAAAGAGGAGTAGGAATCTATATCCAGATACCCATAACCATTGGCTCCCTTATTTCCACAGGGTCTGAGGGGTTTTTCCTGGCAAACCCCAGCAATGAACTGAGTGTGGCTGGTGGAGGGAATGAGTCAGGTTGAGCTGTTTGTTTGTCTTCCAGGGCAGGGACATGCAAGAGTCAGTAAACACACTGGAGCCTCTTTGACTGGGCCTTGGAGCAAGAGATCAGCTTGTTTGTTCTAGGGAATTTGAACTTGGGTCAAAATGGCTCTCAGGGCCTCCTTTCCCCGGGGTAGACCTCCAGGTGGCAACTGAGGTCATCTGCTGAGCAGCCAGGTGCTCCGCCTAACGATGCATTCCACAGAAGAAAGTCCTTTCACCAGCTATTTTTTTTTTCTTCACAACATGCAGTGGATATGCCAACCTTCCACTTACTATCTGCAGGGTGTCTCATTTAACACAGGCTACAAAACTGGTGACAGTGTCAGCTTAAGGCTATAGCACATCCAAGTAGGTTCACATGCTTCCAGAATCCCAGGACTGGAAAGAGCCTTAAGAAACCATTTCAAATACATCCTGCCCTCAAAGCAGGATCGCCATACCCACCTATCTCTAAGTCAGTCTTCTTTTCTTCTTTCCTTTTCCCGATCACAGTAAGAATTTTAACTTTCTCAGGCTATCCAATCCCTGCTAGTCAGGCAACAATATAAAATTCCTGCTATGTGTTCCGACCTTTTTGTTGGAAAGTTCCTAATCTAGGTAAATTGAAAGTGAAGCATTAGCTGCTCATGTCTGACTCTTTGCGACCCCATGGACTGTAGCCCTCCAGATTCCACTGTCCATGGCATTCTCCAAGAATACTGGAGTGGGTAGCCATTCCCTTCTCCAGGGGATCAACCCAGGGATTGAACCTGGGTCTGCTGCATTGAGGGTAGATTCTTTATGGTCTGAGTCATTGGGGAAGCCCAATCTAAGTAAACTGATAAAACTTAAATTTCTAGAAGCTGACTTGAGAATGCTTATTAAGAAACAAAGCCACAAGTTCAAACCAACAACTGGGCTGAAAAGATAGAGACCCAAGAAGTATTCAAAGGCAAAAGAGGTTACTTCAGGAAGCCTTCCTGGAAGAGGTGCTATGAAGCTGGATTAGAGAGGAAGAAGGGAACAGAGGGAAGAGAAAAGTCGGACACGACTGAGCCTGGGGATGGAAGTGGTTTAAGGAACATTTCAGAAGCCAGAAAATGTGTAGTATGGACAGGAGGCCAGGAAGCAGCTTGGTTTGGCTAATAGACAATAGGGAGGGACAGAAAAGAACTGAGTGGAAGGAAGTTGATATGGGATCCTTGCAAGTAAATGTAGAGTTTGAGTGTGACAGGCATAGCGAAGTGTAGCACTAAATGTCTTGAAGCAGGGCTCAAGAGACATGGTTCCAGTCCTAAATCTGTGACCATCTATAGTACCATAACTCTTGGTCTTCTCATCTGTAAAATAAGGACATTGGATCAGAGGGTTCCTTGCAGTTCTGAAACTGCAGGATGCTAAGGTACAAGGGACAATGAGGACTACAATGGCAGTTCCTGGACAAATCCATTTAATATTTTTTCCTTACAAGACAAGTCTAAGTTCCCTTTATCCCTGCTACTGAATTACAGCTTGAGCATATTTACTACATCAAAGATTAATCCTCTAAACCCGGCAAGCTCAACGGTTGAGCAGCAAGGAAATATCTCTATAAAGAGAATAGACTCTATAATTATTGGTCACTTACCTAGGGTTGTTACTAAATTATTTTAAAAGGATATATATTCTGCTCCTATACTCTCTCTTCTGTCTTTCTCAGACTAATTGCTTCCTGAACTAAGAAGGGTGCCCAGATGGAGACCTGGGAAGTTTGATATATTCCGGATCCTTCAATGACTGAGATTCCGGATGATAAATAAACTGCTCAGTGGAATTTGAAACAACCTACTCACAGACTTGAAAGGAGTAGAAGGGTAAGTCATTGAGATTGCCCTCCCTTTTTCTCTTCTAAGCATTCCAAGCAGCAGAATATTTCCACTGGATTCCACGAGGAAGTGTCCGCTTTCCCTTGCTCCTACCTCGGGCCTTATCACGTGTTTTTCTGTTTGTTTTTTGGCTGTGATCGGTCTTCGTCAAGGCATGTGGGCTCCTTGTTGCGGTGCACAGGCTTCTGTATTTGCAGCATGCGGGCTTCTCTTGTGGATGGATCATAAGCTGTAGGGTGCTCGGGCTCAGTAGTCATGGGTCATGGGCTTAACTGCCCCGAGGCATATGGAATCTTAGTTCCCCCACCAAGGACCAAACCCAAGTCCCCTGCATTGAAAGCTGGATTCTTAACCACTATATTACCTGGGAAAGCCCGTCACATTGTATTTTAGATGTTTCTTTTTCTATCCACCACTCTAGACTGCAAGCTCCTTGATGGCAGGGATTTAATTTTATTTATCTTTAAATATAGCTTAGATGGTAAGTAATCCACCTGCAGTGAGGAAGACCTGGGTTCAATCCCTGGGCTGGGAAGCTCCCCTGGATGAGGGCATGGCAACCCACTCCAGTATTCTTTCCTGGGGAATCCTCATGGACAGAGAAGCCTGGTGGGCTACAGTCCATGGGGTTGCAAAGAGTTGGACACAACTGAGTGACTAAGTACATAGCATATCTTTAAATAAGACCTAGCATAGTGACTGCCACATAGTTGATCCTTCCTTGTTCAAGTCTGAGTGCATAGATGAAGAAATAATTATCTGATTAAAAAGGCTGTCTAGTATCTAGCCTTGCTGCTGCTGCTGCTAAGTCGCTTCAGTCGTGTCCGACTCTGTGAGACCCCATAGACGGCCTCCTACCAGTCTCCCCTGTCCCTGGGATTCTCCAGGCAAGAACACTGGAGTGGGTTGCCATTTCCTTCTCCAATGCGTGAAAGTGATTAATATCTAGCCTTAGTCTTCTGCAACCACAAACACTTACCTCTTTCTGTCTACAGGGCCAGTTAATGACACCCCCTTGCCCCTGAGTTAAATGTCTAAACCTGCTAAGCATCTTCATCACAGCTCTGATCACGCTCTATTGTAAGTGCTCTGCTTGTCTATCTTCTCACCCACCTGACAGCACTGAAAACACGGACACCTTGGCTTATTCATCTTGTACCCCTTGTTCAGAGTGGTAGCTATTACAAGCAAGGCAATTTGTTGAATTAATCAAAGAAACACAGTAGTTTATATTTTCCGTGTTATAACCAAAGAAAGAATCCTTTAGGAGTTTATTAAAGATCAGTCTCTATGATGCTGTGCTTACTTGACCAAAGGAGAGGCTTGTGGAGGCGATCATATGGCTATTTCAATGATCTAAACATGCCTGAAGAAAGCTGAGCACCGAAGAATTGATGCTTTGGAACTGTGGTGTTGGAGAAGACTCTTGAGAGTCCCTTGGACTGCAAGGAGATCCAACTAGTCCATTCTGAGGGAGATCAACCCTGGGATTTCTTTGGAAGAAATGATGCTAAAGCTGAAACTCCAGTACTTTGGCCACCTTATGCAAAGAAGTGACTCATTGGAAAAGACTCTGATGCTGGGAGAGATTGGGAGCAGGAGGAGAAGGGGACAACAGAGGATGAGGTGGCTGGATGGCATCACCGACTCGATGGACACGAGTCTGAGTGAACTCCGGGAGTTGGTGATGGACTAGGTGTGCTGCAGTTCATGGGGTCACAAAGAGTCAGACACGACTGAGCAACTGAACTGAACTGAACTGAAACATGCTTCATAAAAACAAAAGTTGCTATACAGTTCAAATAGGTAACTGTTCACCTCTAGTATTTTGGAGTAGTATTAATTCAGTCTCTCAACTGCACTATGAGGAGTGTGGAATGGATTAAAAAAATGCAAACATGGCTCTGTTGTCAAGGATGCACAGGCTAAAACACATCAATGAGGGTGAACATAAGAAAGATGAAGACCATCAGTGCTATACAATTATCCAAAGAAAGGCATCAGGCTCTGGGCGTACTTGGCTTGAGAAATGGGAAGAGGTGGCTAATCATTCAAGTTTTGAGAAACTCTCCTCTTATTGGCCCAGGAGAGCTTCTTAGCTATAGGGAAGAAAGAACAGACTGCTGGAAGAATGAGGAAAAGTTCATCTAATAGTTTGAGGGAAATCAAGGCCAGACCCAAAATGTGAAAAAAACTGTCCCAAAGTTATGAACAAGGAAGGCCAAGGTTAGTGGTAGTGAAATAGGAAAAATAGGCCTGATATGTATGGCTGAGTCCTTTAGCTGTTCACCTGAAGTTATCGCATTGCTTGTTACTTGGCTATACCCCAATACAAAACAAAAAGCTTTTTTTAAAAAAGAAAAGAATAAAATAGGCCTGATTCAAAAGTGTTAGTTGCTCAATTGTGTCAGACTCTTTGAGATCCCATGGACTGTAGCCCATGAGGCTCCTCTGTCCATGGGATTCTCCAGGCAGGAATACTGGAGTGGGTAGCCATTCCTTTCTCTAGGGAATATTCCCAACCCAGGGATCAAACCCAGGTCTCCTGCATTGTAGGCAGATTCTTTACCATCTGAGCCACCCGGAAAGCCAATGAAAGGGTCTCATGGATTCTTCTGAAAGTTATAGGTGTGCTGCAGGTGAACACTAGGAGAGACTGATGAGAATGTGAGCTAATTATTCAACTGGAAAACTGGATGACCAGACTCGAGATGATCCATAATGGAATCTCTACTCCCAAGTTGTGTAACATCTCCCACTTACCCACCTCTGCCCAAGGGGCCATTTCCTGTAAGAATAATATCCTCCTTTCAGCTCCATGTTTGTCTTGTCCAAGAAGCCTTCCATAGCTAATGACCCCCCAAATGCCCTTCTCCATCCACAGCAATTTGGATCTTGGCTGCACTACATACTACTCACTCATTTCCTGACCTTTTGTCATTCACTGTCTGCCTCTGGAGACTGCAGTCTGTCTCATCTCTTTTAGAAGGGTACCCAGAATAGAAAGCATCTTATCCTCCTTTGTGCATTTTGCTTCCCAAAATTGTTCATGTCAGGAAAGCACAGACCACCCAAGGAAGACAGCCATCAGATGGCTCCATTCCTCGCATCACAGAGTCTGTGACGGGCTCTTCTCTCACACTGGAGTTATGGAGCAGGAGTTATAGCTCTCCCTGTAAAAAGTCATTATAATTATGAAAAATGTCTACGGCTCCTTCCACCGTTTAGGCAAAGCCTCTGGCTGTCCCAATGAGCAGAGATTTAAGATCCTGTTCTCCATAAAGATGGCTGGATAGCTGTAGAGATGGATGTGGTAACGCCTAATTGGTCAGTGTTGAGTCATCAAATCTGTTTCAGAAGCGGGACTGGACAGTCTCATCTGATAAGGGAGGGCTGAAAACAGCTCAGGAGGGTTGTGGCAAGGGGTTCTTTTAGCCATTTTGTCTGGCCTAGCTGCCCCCTGCCCCCACCCATTTCTGATATCTCTTTGCTTGGGATTTCTAAGAACAGTAGATTCCACAGTCTTTCTCAGAAGTACCTTCATTCAATTTCCCAGTACCATAGGGCTTCCTTTAAGTCTAATCTTAATCTCTTATGCTGAAAGTCCTGGTTGTTTCTGCTCTGGCCTCATGAAGGCCAGTATTTTCCTCTTTGTGTGTGTGTGTGTGCATGCTTTCAATACTTTATTTTTTAAAAATAAAGTGTTTATTTATTTATTTGGCTGTGCCGGGTCTTAGCTGTGGCACACGGGATCTTTAGTTGTGACATGTGAACTCTCAGTTGGGGCACATGGGATCCAGTTCCCTGACCCCAGCCCCTGCATTGGCAGCACAAGTCTTAGCCACTGGACCACCAGGAAGTCCTGCTTTCAATACTTTAAGTCATTGGTCAGCGTCTTCTCTCCCCACCTGCCTCCTCTATCATCACTCTTCAGTCTTGAGCTTTCTCTTCTACATATTAATCACAACTTTCTTAGTGATAAACATTTTTCAAAATCTTGTGACTTTTAAAGAACACTTTTCTAGAGTCTAATGACTATCGCTTGGTTCAGAGTGGGTAAAATATATTATTCAAACAATAGTGCCTTTTGGCAGCAAATAATGTGGAAATATAGGCCAAACTCCAGAGGTCTATCACTAGGAGGTAATAACTGATCCAGGGCAGAAGTGAGTGAAGAAGACAGCACTGTTCACAATTTGTGGCTTTAAAAGCGAGGGAAAGAGGTCAATCTGTGGTAAAAGTAAGACTTTTAAGATGGTAGAGGGTGTGAAATCTTCATTTCAGGCTTTTAAACACAAAAAACCATCCTCCTGCCTGAGTCCAAAAATATTTCAAATGGTAAAGATAACTTCCTGGGTAGATGGGACAGAATGACTTTTCAAGCAAAACCTGTGACTCTTCTTTCTTCCTAAGGAAGATGATTTGGTTTGTGAAAACGGTAAAGGAATAGTGTTTGTCCTAGGAGTAAAGGTGCAGAGGCCAAGGGCAAGATGGGAAATAAGGACTGGTTCCCTCTGCCAGTGGTGCTCCCCCTCCCCCCTACCCACCCCTTCCAGGTGGATGCAATTGAGCAGCAACTCCATTCGTTCAGTTCAGTTCAGTTGCTCAGCTGTGTCCGACTCTCTGCGACTCCATGGACTGCAGCATGCCAGGTTTCCCTGTTCACCAACTCCCAGAGCTTGCTCGAACTCGCGTCCATTGAGTCGATGATGCCATCCAACCATCTCATCCTGTCTTCCCCTTCTCCTCCTGCCTTCAGTCTTTACCAACATCAGGATCTTTTCCAATGAAACTCCATTTGACTTACCCCGAAAAACACTCTGCCATCATCCAACATTATTACTGACCAAAGCCCGAACATCAACCCCACCCCTCCCAGGCAGAAAAGTAGAGCCTGGTTTATTGACAAAGAGCACATATTCCTTAAGGTTGTCCTCAGTATCCTTCCGTCTCTGAATGCTCCTCCAACTCAATCACTCAAGTCAGAGATGAAAATTCTCTTCATTTAAAATCCATCACAGAAGGTGCCTCTGCCACTTCCCTGGTGTGACATCTTTCCTCTCTCTCCTATAAACCTAACATCACTCCTGGGCAGCTGTAGTCAGAACCCATTTCCTTTTCTTCTCCTGCCTACTCACAGAGTTGGTCACCCAAGCTCTCTTGGACCAACCACTCGCCTCCCCATTTCAGTCTTAGAGATGAAGGTCAGACCAGGTGGTTAGCCTCCATGCCTGAAGTCTGAGTGCTTCTCCACATCCAGATCCTCTTGAGACACGAGCTAGAAACGAGTCTGGTTTCTGTCATTCCATGCACCTCAGAGCGGCTGCACCCACTAGAGAAGGGGCATTTCCTGGTTTACTGAGCTCGTGCAGGGCTACCTGCCCAGCTCCAGAGGGAAGATGGCAGATAGTAAAAAGGAACCTTGCTGATACCCATCAGGATCCAAGGCAGATAGAGCAAGGCAGTTTGCCATTCCTCCGAGGGCCTGACACTCCCTGGAGGGACAAAGGGAGCTGGGTACCCTGATCATCCAGAGTAATTGCTGCCGCCGCCACCCTGACAATAATAACCCCCGAACCACAGGCAGCCCTTTTCATCTGAAAGATCTCAAAGCTCCTAGCCGCCAGGTGCTCATTAAGCCCTCTTGGATGAGTTTGGCCTGACGGGTCTGAGCCTTGCTACAGACGGTCAGGGTCAGGGGGTGACTCAGAGAACGTGGGGTGCCAAATGATGCAGAGGAGGGGGCCCACCACCTTCCTACACGTGGGAAAATGATTCTCCTTGGCCCAGGTCTGAGTCTCGACTCCAGAGGAATGAAAAGGAGACTAGCTCCTCCCCCAGCCCTCTACAAGTCAGGTCATGTAGAATGAATCCAACCAGAGCTCAACTACCCCAAATACCAGACAGGACTGTTTACACCCCAAGAACTGGTGGGAGTCACAAGGAAGTGGGAATGGGCAAGGGGAGTTTTGAAAGAGAAAAAGCAGAAATTAGAGACACCTTTTCTCTTCATGGAAACAGCCCCTGAATCAAGAGGCTGGTTCTGGGCATGACCCTGGATAGCAAAGCAGGGAAAGGCTAGTCTTCATTGTCCTGATATAAAAAGAGGAAAAATCTATTTGTCTACAGAAATGGCCTCTGTACAAAGCCTGAATTCCGAGTGAGAAGGGGGAGTTGTCACCCACTGAACGCTACACTTATTATGTGTGGGTCAGAATGTGAGTTCTGCTTACCACCTATTCTCCTATGCTGTCTCACTTGAGAGCCTCCATCAGACCACGCCAGGAGTGACACGGATCAGGTAAATGAAAACATCCCCACCTGCCTCCCTAGTCCACAGAGATCACGATACTGAAGTGAATCCAAAATCATTTTGAATGGCTCTTTCTGACACAGACCACAAAGCCTGCCTTTAGAAAAATGGCCCACAAACCAATTCCACGGACCATTTGGATGGATCATTAGGCAGACAATCTGAGAAAATCATATCCTTCACTCACTCCCTTTTTCTATTACAACTACCACAACAAAAGTTGAAAGGCCTTTTATCTAATGGTATATGTGGTTTTGAATAGAGTCATATCTAATCCAAAAATAAGCTTTAAAATAATGGTATCTTTGGTAACAATTTGAAAATGCATAAATGGGCAAGATTGCAAGCCTGTCTTGCTCTCTTTAGATGACCCAAATCCAAATCACTACTGATTCATGTAGTAGCAATTGTTGGAATTTCAGGTATAGGTGCCTTCAAGAAAACGGCCTTTATTGTACAGCAAAAACCAACACTACATTGTAAAGCAATTACACTCCAATGAAAAAAGAAAACTACCTTTATTGCACTAACTTTCGTACTCCAAAACTAGAAGATGAGAGTAGACACAGTGGCCTAACCTGTGAACGGGAGGAAAATCATTTCCTGAGTATTAAACTTGGAGAACCAATGACTTAGGAAAACACTGAGGGAGGAGAAAGAGTCAACTAATAGTTCCAGCTTGCCTCTGGAAACCAAAGCCCAGGAGACTCCAAGAAGTCCAAAGAGCCCCAGACCTGATGTTTAACAGCCCCAGACCAGTTCCTAAAGGTTTCCATCTCTCCACAACTCTATAGTCAGGAGAAATATCAGAAGTATCCTCTGTTTGGGGGCTTCCCAGGTGCTAGTGGTAAAGAACCCGTCTGCCAATTCAGGAGACTAAGCAACAGGGGTTCGATCCCCAGGTTGGGAAGATCCCCTGGAGAAGAGCATGGGAACCCCCTCCAGTATTCTTGCTGGGAGAATCCTACGGACAGAAAAGCCTGGCAGGCTACAGTCCATAGGGTCGCACAGAGCCCAAAATGACTGAAGTAACTTAGCAAGTACACATGCATCCTCCATTTTTATTTAGTACACTCCTCAAGGTCATTTTTATATTCTTTTGCTCCTAAAAACGACCTGCCCCTACCCTCCAACCTCAATTCTCCCAAGCAAAAAAAAAAGAGAAAGCATCCATTTGCCCAGATATCAGGGGTTCCCACTCCCAACCTCCAAGAGGTGAGGAAGGCAGGGGAAAGACACTCATTAGCAAGTTGCAGGTGCTGTTACTAGGGTATTATTTATTATTTGTTGGCTGCCAAGGCTTCCCTGAGCCTGCAAAGACAGAGCCATTGCCTCGGGGGCTGCAAAGTCTGAGACAGACAAACAACACACAACCCAGGCATGAAATGCACCCCGCTAAGGAGCTAGGGGCAACCTCAGGGATCAGAGCCACCCTCTTCTTTGGGGAGTCCTCTGCCTCCTGAAAGTCTTGGGGAAGGTACAGATGTTCAGGGCTGACCCTGGTTCAGAGACGAGAGAGCTGTCTATGGAATGAGAGGGGCTCCAGAGAAAGGAACCCAGGCACAGGTTGAGGCAAGAGGTCTTAGAATGGTGTGAGAGGTAGGAGGAATGAGATCAGGGTTACAGGCTGGGACAGCAGGCAGAGGAGGCGGGTTAGGGGGAGAGGCATTGCTGAATGGATGGGGGAGGCCAAGAGATGTCATCAGCTGTTGCGTGGGGGAACACTGATGCCAGAACTCAAGTTGTGGCAAGAATGGACCGCCAGAGGTACCAAAAGATTGGGAGTTTCACCAGAGGCAAAGAGGGGCGGCTTGGTCACTGATAATACCTTCGGTTGAGATTCTACTGCTGCATGATAACAGGTCCATCTCCAATAAAAAGCAGGCACCAAAAGAAAAGGCTAGCACCTGGCATTGAAGGACTCTTCAAGACAACATCTGGTCATGTATCCCTTTGCTGTGAGAAGTCCAACCATCTCAGAGATGGGTGAAAGCTGTTTAAGTCTTGCCCGTGATGGCTTTCTCCATTCCCAGTGTTCATAGGAAAGTCATAGTGATCAGCATCCCCTGGAATCTTTGTTCCATATCCCATCTTCTTGGTCTGGCCTCAACCTCTGTGCAGACTTCACTAATACAAGGGAGCTTGTTAGGAGCTTTAGCAGGGAAGACTTCTCTTGTCTAACCAAAGACAGCACTTCTAACTAAAACAAAGCACTTCCTGACTTTATTTTTTTTTTAATGTGCAGCTTCAAGAGGGACATACATGAAAAGGAGAGGGAAACAGGGCCTCCCATCCAGTCAGCAGTGGAAATTGACAAGGTGAGAGACGTCAGAACCACACTCAGCCTTCGCACCCCACACAGGGCGGCAGAAAACAAGGCCTGGAAGGAGGAGAGAAGGGACTCAGTCAGTTTCCTTACTCTCAGGAAGTCCTGGGCTCAGGCTAACCTCAGTACCTCCAACTTTGAAAGATTTCTTCTTATTCAGAAAATGAGAATAGCAATTACCCTTCTTCATTTCACTACCCCAGAAACTGGTTCTACAAGCCCCAAGCCAGGGTATCAAACCCCTGAGCCCCCTGTAAACTCAGCAGTCCTGGGTTTTGTTTGCTGGTCTCTTCCCAAGAATCCCGGCTGCACCAAGTGAGGACTCTGAAGACAAGAAACCTGCCCGAGTTTATTTATTTCTCTCCTTCAAAACCCAGACCCATTACTCAATAACCTTGGAGGGCTCGCCTCCAAACACCCCTGGACAGCCCTCTCCTGCTATTTGCGCCCAAGCAGAGAGGCCAAATGCCAGCCTTCTGCCTTAGATTCACTAGCGCTACCCGCAACAGGATGGAAACTTCCTAACAGTCTGATCTAAAAGAGCCCCAGGAGACAAGCCAGGACATCCCTTCTGCAGGGACAATTACAGGGTCTTTGTGGAGAGCGGGTCTGCCCTCCTGCAGTGTGTTCCCAAACAGTGTGAATGGAAACGTCTTCTACCCCATGCACGCTTGCTCCGTCGCTCAGTCATGTCTGATTCTTTGCGACCCCGTGACCGGAAGTCCACCGGGCTCCTCTGTCCAAGGGATTCTCCAGACAAGAATACTGAAATGGGTTGTCATTTCCTCCTCCAGGGAAATCTTCCCAACCCAGAGATTGAACCCGCTTCTCCTGCATTGGCAGGCAAATTCTTTTATCACTGAGCCCCAGCTTCCTCCAAACTGTCAAAGCCCCTAAACAGGATAAGAAGTAGCCAAGACTATAAGTCTCTCTGTAAGTTTCCATGTTCACCCCAAATTGTGAAATCCTACACCCTGTGAACACTGGGAATGGAGAACAAGAACCTAGACAATCCAAAAATGTTTAATAAATTTTCCAAAATCCATGTGGCTCTGAAATATTTTATTCAGTGTTTTTTGCACAACATGTGTTTACCTGTGTTATTTAAGCTGACATTAGATTGCTTTTCCCTAGCACATGCTTGCCTAGAGCTGGGGGTGGAGGGGGAGCAAGCTCAGGGTCACAAAGATGTCCTAAAATGAAAACGAAATAATTGTTCATGTTAAAAACTATTGCCTACTGAATCCTCATAGTCACTGTATACAGAGAAATCCAGAACTACCATGCATCCACCAGGGGGCCAGCTGGCCAGCAATCCTTCCCAACGCAAACACTGGGGCTGAGGGAAACGAGATATTATTACTAATCACTGCAGGCTCTGAGGGCACTGGAAGGTCTGCTCTCATATGTTAGTGGTGGAATCAATTCTATCCTTCAATCGGTTTTCAATTTGACTAATTTATTGAAAGGAGGAAAGGCAATCAGGCCAGGCACCGTGGAAGACTTCCTAATAGAAATGTGGATCTATTAAGCTCTAGGATCTCTTAGACTGGTTAGCTTTAAAAGCATAGAATCCATCCTCTTTTTCAAGCTAGATTATAAGACAGTCTGTCCTGAGGCTGCGAGACTGGTAAAAGGACACTCCTGCTCACTCAGAGTCTTGACTTTTCTCTCCTCAGGGAAGCAGATTCAATATCCAGAAGCTGCAGTGTTATTTTAAAAACCAGCCCTCCCTATATCAACGCCACTTACTGTACTGGAAGCCAGTATTAAGTGAACCACTAGCGTAGTGCATCAAAGGCTTATTGAATATTGATTCCCATTTACGTGACAGCAAAATGGCCTAAGAAATCTTCTCTGGATGCCTCAGCTCCTTGACAAAGAGGGTGTTAGTTTTGTTTTATGAAGCCGGGATCCCAGCCAGTCACATCTTATAGCTCCACTTACTTTTATTTAATAAAAACAAAGGATGGTATGAGTGAGGAGGGGGGGTTGTTGTGTCATGTTGTTTTTCAAGAGGATTCGATCTGTGAGCAAAGCAGGAGAAACAGGAGTTAGACTTCAGGGAGGATTTTGACATGGGCCAAAAAGGGAACAAAGACATCCTAAAATGAGCCATCTCAAAGACATATATATAGGGTTCCTTCTTTTAATAAAATGGTAGATTGGGAAGAGATTTTGCTGGCTTGCAAGTACCATACCAGCAAACAATGAAATACACTGCTTTGGCAGCAAGAGCAGAATCACAGAGTCTGTCTTCAGGGAAGCCAGGATGAAAAGGTTTCCATATCCCTTCTGTATGTCAGGTGTCCCTAACCCAGCCCTTAGTGGGAATTCCCACTAGTCTCAAATTTTATAGAAAAAGAGATTCCACTATTTTCCCACCCCTAGTTTCTAGCAGAGAAAAATTCCCTAATGTTAAGCTTTAATTCTATTCGCCCATTTTTTTTTAAGTTTTCCGTCCTGGAAGATAAACTACAATACTTTTGTGGGAAAAGACAGACAGCTCCATATCTGAACAACATGAGGGTGGGGTGGGGAGCATGGAGAACAGGGGTCAGGCTTAGCAGGTGAGCCCTCTCCTGGATCCCCACCCCCATCCCACTCAACCTCAACTCTTAAGGTGAGACACCTGACAAAACTTCTCAATAGAGAAGACTGCAGAAGCCACTTCCCCTAGCACCTCTAACTGGACGGGGTGCAGAGGCAGGCAGATGCCAAGACTGGAAACAGCACAGAGGGAGGGTGGAACAGGGGAATGTCCACAAATCGGTCAGCCTGCCAAGAGCCACTGACCCCGTTTTAATATCCCAGAGGTTGGAGGCGAGAGCAGAAATCACAGGCTCCAGAAAAAACAATCTTTGAAAGAAAATTGCCTGTCGCAGCCAGAGATATATGAAAGTGCTGTTACAGTCGGGGGGGAGAGACTGTAAAACTACACCTGGTTATTGCGCGGACTGGCTGACACCATGATGCTTTTGCACAGCAAACAGTTTTGTTTGAAATGAAAAATCCCTATGGACTTGGGTAACTAAGATGGTGCCAGATGAGGTAAGTAGAGAGAGGAAAAGTGGGCAGGGCTGCTCCAGCTTCAGCGTAGAAGCAGATCTGGGATGATTGGGTTGATACTGGGATGACCAGACTGCAAGGAGGAATGAGAGGTGGGACCAGGACGTGGAATTCAAGTCCCACAGTAGCCAGAAGCAAGAAGAAAGCAGGAAATTTCTGGCCCCAGGGATTTTACACCAACTTCCACAAGTAAACTGTCCATCTCTCTCCCCTGACAGCCTTTGCGCTTGGATCCTGTCCTTCCCATCTGACTTTATCTCTCTTCTTCTTTCACTTGCCTTCCACTGTTCCCGTCTCCCTTCCCATCTTTCTATCTTTCACTTTCTCTCTGCTTCTGCCTGATTTTTACTATCTGGTCCTCTAACTTACAATTATTTTTGTGTCTTTGTCTCCATGGTATCTTTGGCTTTTGTTAACCCTCCTTTCTTCTTACATCAACCTCTTATGTCTACTTGGACATCACTCTCCCTGATTTTCTCTACCAAAATTAGAGACAGGGAATTCTAAAGAAAACTGTTCACTACCTTTTTGTGAAACACTTACTTAACATTCTTTTATTTAATCCTTACGAGTCTGAAAATTAGGTCTTATTATCCCCGTTTTACAGATGGGAAAACAAGAGCAAAGACTGCTAAGCAGCAGAGCCAGAACTGCTGACTTCAGATATCCAACCTTAACAATTAATGGGCAAGAAAAAAACAAACAGAAAATGGTAAAAGTAGATGCCCTGGAGAAAACCATAGAGACAGGAGCAGGTAAATGTTCCAGACCAATCAGTGGGAGCAACCTGATGTCCTTAACCTGCCTGCCTTCAGGCCCAATGGGCCAATTACCAGATCTGTCAAGGAGATCCTCAGCTCTCTCCAGACTCAATAGAGAACCACTAGCCCCAAGAAGAGCATCTTCCCCTTAGGCTGGGCCTAGTCTTTCCTAAACCTCCTCTCTAATTGAGCCCTGAAATTCTTTGTGGGGAAAAAAAAACAAACTGGCGCCTTCTGCCTTGGGATGGCACCGTCTCCACAGCCAGACATCTGTTCATTTGTTATGTATAAATATAACATCATCAGAAACTGTGTTGGATCACAAAATTCTCAGGCTAGAAGACAATTTTTTTTTTTTTAATCTATACCCAATAAATCTCTTTTGTTGTAAAACTACAGTCCTCTCCATGTTCCCCATCCTGTACCTGACACCCTTCATGTTTACAAGTTTTCCTTAGCACTCCTGTTCTCCCCTGCTAGAACTGAATCTCAGTCTCCAGACTTTGCCATCCAATTCTCGGATAAGCGATGGCATCTTCTAGCTCCCACGAGTGCCTGGCGTTGCCACAGAGCATGAGATGGGATCTCTGTTATCTCAGCGTCATTACAAATGGAATAATTGGTCATAAAAATTATGCAGCCTGTTGGAAAAGAAATAGCACACACGCTCATTACAGATTTCTGAGATAGCTTCTCCTGGCTAAAATTCCATGTTTTCTCCACATCCCAGTCACCACCAATATCCCTCACTTCCTGTGCCCCAAACATTGAATCGTCTTCAGAAAGACGCCTGAGATGGAACACAGACTCAAAGCTACAGCCGCGTCAGAAGCTCTGCTCAACTGAACCAGCATGACCTGACTGAGAAGCTGAAGAGTTCTTTAAAAAAAAAAAAGCTCTGTTACTTCTCTCATGAATCAAAATCTTAGATACTTTTTGAAGTGGAAAGGTGGGGGGATCTCCTTAAAGTTCCTCCTCATCAGCCAATCTGTATCCTGACACTGGTATGAAGTGAGATCCAGAGAAAGGAGGTGCCATTCCCTGTGGGCAGGGAAACTTCAGTTTGATGGTGAAAATGGGCGTGTTTAGGACACGGACATACTGAACCCAAAGTTGGAGCAGAGCGGTGGTTCTGAGCTCCCAGAGCTGGTGTAAAATATAAGAGGGAGATACACTGGGCTTCCCAGGTGGCGCTAGTGGTCAAGAACCCACCTGCCAATGCAGGTAGATGTAGGACACCCAGGTTTGAACCCTGGTTTGGAAAGATTCTCTGGGCACGGCAACTCACTCCAGTATTCATGCCTGAAGAACCCCATGAAATGGCTACAGTCCAGAGCATCACAAACAGTCAGACACAACTGAAGTGACTTAGCACACACCCTGGTAATAGATGAGATGACCAGCCCCGTGCCACCCCACAGAGAAGAAACAAGGAGAGTTATTATTTATTCTGAATGATGAGATGCTGAAAATCTACTATCTATAGGCATTATCGATATTCTGAAAGGCCTGAGGTGCACCCCGCCTCATGGTCCTGACTATCAGGCCCCAGAGCCTCACCCCACCACTTCCAGGCATGCATAAACCCAAGGATTAGATTATTACACGCGGTGAAATCAAAGGGCACTGCTCCAAGAGAAATGCTTTAAAATTTTTTTAATTTATTTACTTATTTGTGGCTGTGCTGGGTCTTCCTTGCTTTGCTGGCTTTTCTCTAGTTGGAGGGATCAGGGGCTACTCTCTAGTTGCAGTGTGCAGGCTTCTCGTTGCAGTGGGTTCTCTTGTTTCAAAGTATGGGCTCTAGAGCACTCAGGCTTCAGCAGTTGCAACTCCCGGCCTCGAGAACACAGGCTCAGTAGTTGTGGAACAGGGGCTCAGCTGCTCCACAGCATGTGGGATCTTTCTGGACCAAGGATTGATCCTGAATCTTCTGTGTTGACAGGACTCTTACCATTGAGCCACCAGGGAAGCCAAAGAAATGCTTTTTTAAAAAAAATTTATTAGATTATAGTTGATTCATAATATTATCCTAGTTACTGCTGTTCAGCAAAGTGTATTAGTTATGCATATACATTTATCCACTCTTTTTTAGCCTCTTTTCCCATATAGGTCATTACAAAGAATCAAGAAGAGTTCCCTGTGCTGTAGAGTGGATCCTTATCAGTTATTTGAGGGAGCTCAACCCTGGGCTTTCTTTGGAAGGAATGATGCTAAAACTGAAGCTCCAGTACTTTGGCCACCTCATGCGAAGAGTTGACTCATTGGAAAAGATCCTGATGCTAGGAGGGATTGGGGGCAGGAGGAGACCGAGGATGAGATGGCTGGATGGCATCACGGACTCAATGGCCGTGAGTCTGAGTGAACTCCGGGAGTTGGTGATGGACAGGGAGGCCTGGCGTGCTGTGATTCATGGGGTCGCAAAGAGTCAGACACGACTGAGCCACTGAACGGAACTGAACTGAGTGTCTATATGTCAATCCAGTCTCCCAGTTTATCCCTCCCAATACCACACTTTTCCCCCTGGTAACCATAAGTTTGTTTTCTACATCTGTGACTCTATTTCTGTTTTGTAAATAAGTTCATTTGTAGCATTTTTTAGATTCCATTATATGCAATTATCATATAATATTTGCCTTTCTCTATCTGATTTCTTTCATCAGCATGACAATCTCTAGGTCCATCCATGTTGCTACAAATGGTATTATTTGTAGCACAATGTATTCTTTTACACGGCCAAGTAATATTCCATTGTGAGTATATATACACCACATATTCTTTACCCATTCCTCCATCGATGGGATAAATGCTTGGAGATCACAAGAGACACACATGAGGCCTTTTGCTCAGGCTGTGGTCTGGAGGTCTGTGCTTTCAAAATTACCACTAGGAAAAAAACCAAGAAACACATTTCTCCACCAACAGAGCAAAATTTAGGGACTCAGGAGCCCAGAAAAACATGGGAAAGATGCAGAGTAACCTCCTCCCATGACTCTGGGGGAAACCTCTTGTTTATATTATTTTCCCACTCAGCAGGTCACCTCTTCTTCCCCAGTTTACCCCAAACTATTTTGCACTCTGGGATTCCCAGGTAGCTCAGTGGTAAAGAATCTGTCTGCCGATGCAGGAAACATGGATTCTATCCCTGGGTTAGTGAGATGCCCTGGGGGGAGGAAACAGCAACCCACTCCAGTATTCTTGCCTGGAGAATCCCATGGACAGAGGCATGTGGTGGGCTACAGTTTGGGGGGTCGCAAAGAGTTGGACACAATGGAGCAACTGAGCTTGCATGCACTTTGCTCTCTAGTTGCTCTATAATCCCATTCAAGATCTAAAGGGCCAGTCATAGTTCCTGGCATCCTCTTCTGGAGATGACCAAGATGCACCCAGCACTGGCCTAAAGAACTTCATTCTCCTACCTCCAAGTGTGCTTCTGGACATCACAGTTCTACACCCGAACCTGGGAGAGCAAGGGAGCATGTTGGCTACTCTCCCTGATTCCCGATGGGAGAGGGAACAAAAAAGAGGGAGGCTGGCTATGAGCCAAGCAGACTGAGAGACCGGTTCCTAGTTTTCCCAGCCGTGGACTCAACTTCTTGGAGTTGGAGTGGAGTGAGACGAGGAGATTGCTTGTGAAGAACAGGTTTGACTCCCACACCCTGTCTCAACTCTCTGTGCTTCTCCGAATTCCCTCTGTGGGGTGAGGAGGAAGGAGGGAATTACACCAGCTCCTCAGCCATTCCCAGCTACACTCAACCCTCCTACAAAATATGAATCAGCGCCGGTGGCGGAGACAGAAACCAGGAGGTTATTTTGAGATCTGTGAGCTCTGCCTCTCCCTAGGACCTTAGGGACAAATGTCTGCTGGGGACAAGGTACCATTCTGAGGTGAACACCATCAGTCAACCTCCAAGAGAATTTTAGGGAGCTTGAACTCTGTCCTACGCAACTTGGAAACAGACGCCTGGGAGGTCCCCATAACTTTCTCTCAAGAACACTGTCTCCTGTGCCCTCCTAGCCTCGCAGAGCCAGTTCCCAGCTTTCTAGGCAATTCTGATGGGGTTTAATAAATTCAAAGGACACAAATATCCTTTTTCCCCTCTTCAAAAATATCCACAAAGTTTGAATATAGTCTGGAGTGTTACTTAAGTAGCTTTTACTCAGGCACATCTACAAAATAAAGTATGTATCATCCCTCCTTCAGCAGAGCTTCACTCACTTTGTTACCCATGGGGTTGTTGTTCGGTCGCTCAGTCCTGTCTGATTCTTTGCGACCCCATGACCTGCAGCACGCCAGGTGTCCCTGTCCTTCATTATCTCCCAGAGTTTCCTCAAACTCACGTCCATTGGGTCGGTGATGCCATCCAACCATCTCATCCTCTGGTGCCCCCTTCTCCTCTTGCCTTTGACCTTTCCCAGCATCAGGGTCTTTCCCAATGAGCATGGGGGATCCTGTCCAAATGCAGACTCTGACTCCACAGGTCTAGGGTGGAGCCTGAGATTCTGCATTTCTAACAAGCTCTGAAGTCAGGCCAGTACCGCTGGAGCCCAGGCCACTCTGTGCGCGTGGAGGATCTAGGATGGAGTAGGTGAACCCAGGGGAGATTTCTCGGGGAGGCTCTTGCCTTGAGGTTGCCTCCAGTCCGAGAGGAACGAAAACACAAAGCAGGCGAGACCTGGGTAAGAGCCGCCAGGCAGAACGCTACAGAGTGCGGGAGGGGTAGGTCACGTGATTAAGGCCGGGGCACCTTAAGACATCAGGGAGGATGTCGAAGCGGAAGCATGGAACAGAAGAGGAAAGTAGGGGCCGCCAGCACGAGGGCAAGGGGGCGGGGCCACGCGCACAGGATCAGGGGGAAAGAAGGACCCTGGAGCAGGAGCACGGGGCCACGATTGCCTCTCAGAGCAGGGCGCTGAGCCAAGAAATGCTAGGAGTTCTTTGGAGGTAGTCCACGGGGGCAGTGGAGATAGGTCTAGAAATTCAGCCCCAGGACCTGAAATTTAACAGATAAAAGAAAGCCTCTGTGGTCAGAATGGTGCTACAAGAAGCTAAGTCAAATGGTAGTGGAGGCATGCCTGAGGCTAGGGGCAGGGGGTGCGGAGTTAGTGTTTCATGGCACTGAGTTTCAATTTGAAAAGATGAAAAAGTTCTGGAGCTGGACAGTGGTGATGGCTGCACAACAATGTGAAGGAACTTGATGCCACTGAAAACCACACACATAAAAATGGCTTAAATGGACAATTTTATGTTATATGTATTTTATCACAATAAAAAAAGTTATAGTGGAGGCTGAGGTCATAAAAAGATGGCACTACTATGTAAAAATGACTAAAAAAATTAAAATTTAAATAGCACTAAGATCCAAGCCCACCCTAGACTGAGGAGATGCTGGAAAATGGGCCTCCTGAAATAAACTAAAATCTGGAACTCTTTCAACCCCAAACCCCACCCCCTCTCCACTTGGCTCTCCTACCATAATGTGCGATGCTTATGTTCTTAAGGATTTGAAAGAAAAACAACCACATTACAAATGGGTTTCTGTTGAGTCTTTGAGCTTGACCTGCTCATCTTGAGTCACTAGGAGCTGCTCCGCGGGCAGTGCACGGATCTCCTTGCTCAGCAGCCTGCAGGTGAGAGAGCAAGCCAACGATGAGGAAAGGCCAGCTCTTAAAATCCCAGGCTCAGAGTCCTTGGGAATATGCAGCTGTCTCCTGTCTCTGCAAAGGAGTTCAGGAGAAAAGGGATGAGCTGAACTGGTAGAGAATGAAAACAAACTGTGAAAAGAACCTACCAACCATCCAAATTGGAAACCTTCCCAAGAAGAAAATAGTGGCCACCCTTAAAGGCCAGAGGAGCAAAGAGACAGGTCTGTCTACAGTCAGAGGCGTGGACATGCTTGGGCTAGAGAAGGGGCTGCACAGAACAGAATGCCAGCATGCTGTGTCAATGTTTCTACCAGGCGCGGGCTGTGAAGTTGGCTTGTCTGAAAATCAAGGATGAGCCTCAAGCCAGACAACTAGAAGAAATCGCTGACAGGATTATGGTGTTGAGGAGGGAGTCTGGGGAAACCAAACAAGTTTCCTCGGGTCAGAGGGGAGGCAGGTAGAGGAGAAAGGAAACCTTACAAAAGTGAAGCAGCTCCCCTAAAACCCGTTATGTTGATCCGTCCAATGGAGAGACTCCAGAGTGATACCCCATCACAACCCATCCGTCAGGGTGAGCTCGGACAGCCAGGGTTCCAGGGAGCTGGGAAGATCCCGGAATCCAGGCAAGTTCTCTGCCCCTGAGCAGTTTCTGCCCCAGCTTTCTGCCTCCACCCTCTGTAGGTAATGGGGCGCGAATCCAGTGGCTGCTCTTAAGTCATTAATAGGAACAGAGCTTGATGATATTTTCTGACTCAGGGCAGCCTAGTCAGACTCTTAATTTCTCTTTGGAAATCCATCATCTGGGATAAAAGCATCACTACCGCTCTCCCATGTAATCCCGGGCTCCTCCCGGGTCATCAGGGAAATCCCCCTGTCTCCAGTGATAACGCCAAGGAACTACCTCGTGATAGAGGTGGGGGTGGGGGGATCTCTCCTTTTACTTATGTCCTCATGCCTAAGTGGTTAAGGACTCCTTTCTGAAGTCTCTCCTCGGTCCCCCTTACTTCAAGGAAAAGTATTTGTTTTCTTCAAGAAAAAAATTTAAAGGGACTGGGTCTCATTGGCAACAAAGATCAAAGAACTGCTGTCTACAAATTGAGTACAAAGGGAAAAGACTAAAAGTTGATGTAATACATAATTATTTAATATTCTCTTTTTAGCTATACTACTTATAGGAGAGAAAGGCTCTTCTGCATTTCCACTGAGAAGTTAAGAGGGAGTCACGATCTAACCTTTACAAAGTTTTTAGGGAACTATTACACTCATCCTTTCAACCAGTCTTCACAAACATCCCAAGATATGGGAAAGTAGGTATTATTGTGGTTATGAGGCTCATTTTAAAATACTTATTTGTTTATTGAATGTTGAAGCCCAGGGAATGATCTGGACTGCAGGAGTTAGGTAACTAAAGTTAGGTATCAAGAAGGATTAACCATCTGTAGAAAATCTGAAACATTAGAAAGCAATACTAAGGGATAAGAGTCCATCCAACTTGTCATGGCTGAAAGAGGACTTTGGGAAAAGATGGCCAGGGGCCTTCACTTGTTGCCTTCTATCAGAATTGCTCAGGTGCTCTGTGCTTCCTCAGCCTGCTCAGAGCCTGTGTGTCCCCCAGAACCAACCAGGTCCTCGGTAAGTATTTGACGAAAGAAGAGGTAGGGAGAGAGGAAGAGGAAGGCAAGCAGGGCTGAGGGGCATTGGAGGGAGATTAGGAGAGGTTGAGAGGAAGCTCAGGAAGGAGACAAGATGGGGAAGTAGGGAGAGCCCAGGAACTACCATATACCCAGAAGAGAAACAGGCTTAGGGGACCCCGGAGCAAGAGAACTAGGGGAACTAGGGGCCCCCAGGACACCAGTGGTACAAGATGGGAGCAGGGTCATAGGGAGAAAGAAGGTTATGGGGCAATTTCTGTGCAAGAAGCACAGTTGGTGCCTCCTTTTAGAGGTATCTCCTTGAGGATCCTGTAAGTCAAGGACTATGTTAGGTGCTAAGAAGAGGATGGCTAAGAAGAAGGGAGTGTAAGACAGACAAGCAGGAGACAGATATTTTTGCAGCAAACATCCCACAGCAAATAGCAAGGATGGAGAAGCCAGCTTTGGCAACTGCTTTACTGAGAAGTCACTAGACAAGTCAGGCAGGTGGAAGGAATTCGGGGAGCACATAGAAGCTACTATGTCTAAGACATGATCTCATGTTGCTGGGCATCTGGGCGCCCACTTCAACTCAAGAGCTGATTACAAAGGGGGTAGGACTGGGGCAAAAGTCAAGGGACTCTGGGACAGGAAGCAAGGTAGAATCTTCAATATGCTAGGTGTCTTTTGGAGAGGAACTCAAGCTCGCTGGCTTTCACAGGGAAAGTGGATAGAATTGTCCAGCCAGGATTTTTGCCAGATCCAGGCCTCACACCTTTGATACTTGAGCCACAGAAGCAACAGCTTCTACCCACTCCCCATTATCACCTTCTGCTCCCCTGATTCAGTGTCCTCTGCTCAACAGCAGAAGACTACACTGAGGTGCCTTGAAGAACTAGAGAGATACAGTGTATGAGAAACCGGTTCCTAGTGCTGCACGGAAATTTTCAGGAAGGATCATTGGACCGTGGATACCCAAATTAGTCTCTGGTTTCAGAGGAGAGGTCCATCTGTCTATCTACAGATAAGGATGGCGCTGCTCAAAAGATTCACTGAAACCCCAGACCACACCACTGGTAAGAAGGGACACTGGCTTCTACTGCATCTTTCCATCCACAGACTTCCTAAATGTACCTAGAGAAATCAGAGTAGATAATTCAGTTAACCTTGGAACTAGACTCTACCCCTATTAAAGACCCATACTCTCACCCACCTCCCCATCCTAGATTTTGATTCTTTTGAGGATGAAAAGGAAGCAGTTCTCCCTAACAGCTTCTCCTGACCTGCTGCAGGAATCAGAATAGAAATGAAGAGTTCGGCCATCACCATGGAAACCAGCAGTCTCTACGGCTCCCCCTCTCACACACTCTCCTATCAACTCTTTCCCTCCCACCTCTAAGTCATATCCAGCTCACAAGATTCCTCTTTGTGACCAATACATTAATTCATTTGGAACAAAGAACAAAAAATAGCTGGTTTGGGCAGCGGGGGAAGACTGCCCCTTGGCTTTCTAACCACTCACCTCAGCTGAGATTCTCTCCTAGACCATCACGCCTCTGCTCTCACACAGATGCTCCTCTTCACCCCTACCATCCATTTCCGGCATCCTCTGAGCCCTTTCCCTCTTCTCACACAGTTGCCCCCTCCAGAACCCCTTTCCAACTCATCCCCCAAAATAGATCCATTTGCCTCAAAAACCCCAGTTCACAACTGCTCACCCTCATACTGCCATCCTCCAAGTCCAGGCACCTTCATCCCCATTCTTCACACCTCCCCATACACAGCCACTATTTCCACAGTCCCGGAGCCTCTCATCCCCATCCAGTTACCCTCCATTCCTAATGTTCTCCAATTCAGGGTCCTCATCACTTATTCTGCCCCCTCCCAGAATCTCAAGCACTCCCTAATGAAAAGGGGTCTTACAAAATATCAGTCTTTCTCATTATCCATTCCCCTTTCCCCGCTCAGTCTTAACTCATCTAAATTGGAGGTTTTAACCGTGGGCCCCTTGAGAGAAGAGGAGAGAAAGGAACTCTCCCTTTCGATGCTCCCTTCTCCTAACTTGGTCCTGTGTTGGTCCGGTCTCGGTCCCCACTGGGAGCTGTGAGAGTTAATCAACCTTTTCCAGATTACTCTGAGATTCTTGAGACAGGCTCCAAAGACTGTTCTGAGCTGGGAGGAATTTTATCGGCATCTTTTATGGTTTTGTTTGTTCTTCAATTTCTCCAGCTTGGACTCTTTAGCTGAGTCTCTTCAGTCATAAAACAACCTCAAAAGAACAAGCTGAAACCAAACGACGTAGATCCACCTTGATGCCTGCCCCTCATCCCACCCTGTGATGGGGAAGGGGTGCCTGGATCGCCTCACCTGCCCACCCACTCCAAACATCATCTCCAAACATGGTATCCCACAGCCCCCCCCCCCCATCTGGGAAAATGGAAGCAGAAGATGACTCAGGGGGTCAGGGAGGATCAAGGCTTGTTTAGGCTTTGAGATCCCTAGATGAAAAGTAAGAAGGGTGGGGAGTTGTGAAAAAGTCAGCGTCTGGGGCTCAAGAGCAAATCACTGTCCACCCCACCCACCCACTTCCCAGACTGAGGTTCTAAGTCTTTCATAAATGGGTGCAAAACAGGTTTGCATCGAAGCATGAGCACTTTAAGCTAGCCTGAACAGAACTGCCGGGCATTTACTTCCCTAGGGAGTTGAAAATTTAGAAGACAGACACATCTTTTTAGGAGAGGCTCCATCTGTTTCAGCAAGATGAGCTAAAAAATTTCCATGAAAGCCCAGTCTGTTACTGTACTGGTCAAGATCCAGACTTCAGTAGAGAAGAGGCTCAAGAGGGCTGAACATAGGGTCTTTTCTGTTTCCAGAGTTGCTTAACTTCACCTGTCAAGAATAAGACAAGAAAAAGCTGGTAACACCACCAGAAGACATTAAGGGTGGACTGATCACATACTCTCTCTTTCCCAAAGAAACCTCCAACTTTCTAGCTTTCCCTCCAGATACTTTTTTTCCTCAATTATCCCACCCATTTTCACAGCTTCGATTATTATTTCTATGTAGGTGAGCTCTCAGTCTATCCTTCCATACCTGACCACGTTCTCCCTAGTCTTCTACTTCCCGCATATGATGAATTTACCTAGTAGGGGTTCTACAGCAACTTAATCTAAAATGTAATTCATATTATCCTCCAAATCAGCTGTTCTAAATTCCTCTTTTTCTTTAAACAGGTACCAGTATTCTATCAATCACCCAAGCGAAGAACCTCCAGCTTCATCTTTGACTCCCATTTCCTGTACCCTCTTCTCCATTGTACCTACACTCCCCACCCCTATCCCCATCAAAGCCCATCAGTGACCAGGTTCTGCTTATCATGCTTTCCACAGTGTTGATACCTCCATCCTTTCGTCACTATTCCCATGCCATTGTTAGTCTTTCAGCATCTCTCATCTAAACTTCTACACTAGCATCTGACTAGCATCCCCGCCTCTGTCTTTTTTCCAAGTATCTTCCCATTGCCTCAAGAATAATCTCATTTAAACAGTTTTTTTGATGTCATTTCATCCCCTCCATTAGAACCTACAGTTCTGTTCATATGTCTTTCAGGGTCCTCATATGAACTCTCAGTGCCAGATAAATGGGTCACTCTTTCATTCATTCAACAAATATGCTTTAACATTTACCTCTCATATCTTTGGCATGTTGAGAGAGCAAATGTGAATATATACCATTCTTGACCTTAAGAAGCTCAGAGAAAGCTCCATTGAGTATCCCTAAAATACGTCTTTTACTTCTTATTTCCAAGACTTTGTGCATCCCAACCATGTAGAATGTTCTCTTGTCCAGTCTAAAATCCTACCTCTTCCACGAAGCTTTCCCTAGCCTTCCTGGCACAATTCTCCCTTCATTCTCAGAATTCCAATAGCATTCAGCTGTCTGTATCACTGGGCACGTCTTAGTGCCTTGGTGTATAGTTTCCCAATACTACACTTAAATATACTAATACTTCCCCAAATGAGGCGTCCCAGGTGGTGCTAGTGGTAAAGAATCTGCCTGCCAATGTAGGAGACGCAAAAGACATGGGTTCCTTCCCTGGGTCAGGAAGATCCCCTGGAGTAGGAAGTGGCAACCCACTCTAGTATTCTTGCCTGGAAAATTCCATGGACAGAGGAGCCTGACAGCTACAGTCCATAGGATGGCAAAGAGTCTGACACGACTGAGTGACTGGCACTTTCCCTGAATGACTTCAAGCATCTGGAAGGTAGGGACTCTGGCTTTCTTTTTATCACCCCAAAAACATCTAGCACAGTGCCTGTAATATGATTGGAGATACCATACTGGCTAACAGAAAAGTGAATTTCCAGAGTGGAAACACAATGTCACTGAAAAAATCACCGGTTCCAAAATCAGAAGAAGCGAGTTTACCTTCCAGCTCTACCAGTTATTAGCTGAGACCTTACATTCTGAGCACAGTGTAGAGGGTTTTATGAGGATTTAACTTCATGAGAAAACACAGAGAAAGAGTATCCAGTGCCTAGCTCCTAATAAATGCTCAATAAATACTTGTTTGCTTCATCTCAGTTTGGTTCTGACAAGAAGGAAGGTTCGATAAAATAACCTTCTTTGGGGGCCTTCCAGCTTCGGCGTGTACAGGTCACAGGAACACAACCAAGGGAGAAGAACTAACCTACTCAATCACTGCTGGGTTTCTCGCCAGTCTTTATCCTTAAAATCCTCAGCACTTAGTCTGCTTTTTGTTATCACGTTTGTCATATTGCAACTTTTCCTCTCTAGGGAGTTTCTCACTCAACTTTCCCTCAGGATTGACCAAACTAGGAAAGCGGTTCAAGAACTTCAAGTCTAGAGAATTTATTTTCTCCGTTCTCCCATTTCCTAGACCCGGCATCATCTCATCTCTTTTTCTGAAGATGCTTAAGCCTTTGAGGATATTACATTTCAGCACTTCAACATCCCTTCAAGGAGCCCATTCTCACCAACATCAACCTCCACCTTTCCCAGCATCTCCCAGATACTGTGAAAAGCTTGGGACAGTGGCCTGAGCAATGAAGTGGCCAGGAAGGCTCAGGAAAATCTAGCACCTCCCTGTTCAGCTGAAATAGTCAAGTCATCCATCCTGGAAGAAGTGAGCGAGTGATAGTTGCTCAGTCGTGTCTGACTCTTTGCAACCCTATGGACTGTAGCCTGCCAGGCTCCTCTGTCTATGGAATTCTCCAGGCAAGAATACTGGAGTGGATAGCCATTGCCTTCTGCAGAGGACCTTCCCGACCCAGGGATCGAACATCACATCTCCTGCATTGCAGGCAGATTCTTTACCCTCTGAGCCACCAGGGAAGCCCCTGGAAGGAGGGGAAGTGATTAAAAGGTTCTTTCACTTTTTCTTTATTTTCATATTAGGGTCTAAAAATAGACAAGGAAACACAAAACGGTAAAACCCAGGTGTCCCGACCCAGTGGCGTCATCCTCTCCTGTCACCGTCACCACTTAGCAGCAGCAGCAAGTCTCCACCAGGTCGGTGAGAGCTCCTCTAAGGGGAGAAGGGGAAAGGTAAGGATGAGTCAGCGGGAGCTGAAACAGAGTGTTTGTTCAGGGGAAGAAGTCTGATGCAAGCTCTGGGGAACAATGTGCTCCCTGTATCTTCAGCCCCTCCCCTCCCCTCCCTCCTCTCCCCACACCTCAGCCCGGTCACTAACCAGGCCTCTGGTCACAGCAGAAGCTTTCTAAGCCTCTGGCTTCCATCTAGCCCTTACCAACTCAACAACCTTTCCCTTCACCATTATCCTGACTTTTCTTCTTCTCAGGGGCCAGTAGTGGCTCACATTCTTAATTTCAGATGATTATTCCTCAGTTTGAGCTTCAGAGTTGAAGTTTCATGCTGCGATTCCACAGTGCTCACTCATTGCTTTGAGCAAAGGAAAACTGTTTCTAGTCTTTCTGCCTCCAAATCCTTAAACCAACCTCTGTCTGGCATGTCCTTTTCTTTTTTTACCTAGGTCTATCCCTTCCTTTCTTCCAAGCCCTGCTCAATATTCTCCTCCAGGAAACCTTCCCCAGGTAAGCCAGATGGTCAGATCCAAGCCCCTTTTACACTATGTACTCTTAGTCTCCGGTCCCCAGTTTACCACTCATGTGCCTGTGCCTGTCAGACTCTTAACTTGTGTAGACGATGTTCCTTCTCCCCTTCAATAATTTTTTGAGAGTTTTATGTTCAGCATCAAGCATAAAAAGAGTCCAAGTTACAACAGTTTAAAGAATGGAGTGGGCAGCCTGGGGAAGGAGGACGTAGGGCAGTGATGGAGTGGAAGATCACGGAGTTGAGAGTGTTTGATGTAGAACTGATGTAAGAGACAGCAAGTCATGAAAGTATGATCATTAAGCTTTTCTTCACTATCTATCTGCACAGACTTCTGGGCCTGGTTACACAGAAAGCAAAGACACAGATGGGCTTCTAACACATGAAAGTCTCATCATGTAGGTGTAATTGTATAATAAATAAAGGACAAATGAACCCCCCCCCAAAATCAGAAGACTAGAGAATGAGATATTAAATTGGATATCCCACAGAAGTCAGAAACAATTCTGAGAAAAGAGAACAAAATATATGCAAAATGAGAGGAGGGGACAGGGTTTGAAAACTGCAGTGGGGAAGGGATACAGGATGAGGCTAGGGTAGCGGGCTCCAAGCCCGTTCATAGTGAGACCAAAAAGTCACCAGCTCTCCTCTAATTCAGAAGACATCTGAAATAATGAAATTCCATTCAAATAATGGGATTTTTGGAATGCTCTGAAGGGTAGAAAAGAGAAAGGGAAAGCAAACAAGCAAAAAGGGATTGGACCTGTGCGTGCTCAGTTGTGTCCAACTCTGCAACCCCAGGGACCCTAGCTCACCAAGCTCCTCTGTCCACGGGGTTTTCCCAGCAAGAACACTAGAGTGGGTTGCCATGCCCTCCTGAAGGGTATCTTCCCAACCCATGGATCGAATCCATGTCTCCTGTATTGGCAGGCAGATTCTTTACTGCTAAGCCACTGGCAAAGCCCTAAAGAAAGGAATGAGATTAAAACCGGACAGGTAGAGAATGGTTCTCTCCGATCTTGGTCCTCCACCAGTTAGTCCAGTAATCCCAGTCCAGCATGGCTCCCTGGGGCAGAGAACTGTTCCCAAAGGACTGGCTGCTTTGAATGAGTTCCCTACCCAGGGAACGCTTCTACTCCCCGCTGAAGTGCAGGACTTCATATCCTGAAATAAATCTCCTCATCAATAGACCTTACAGTTGTGACATTTAACAGTTTTCAAAGCATTCTCATATATCTGTTCTCATTTGAGACCCCTACTTCCTACTGAATTTCTATACCACTGTGTGAATAATGCTTAACCCCTTTTTAAGGGTCTAAACTGTATCACAGTTAGACATGATGCTCCTAGTACCTATTTCACACTGCCTGGAACAGAGCTGTGGCTCAGTAAACACCAAGAAATAAAGAATTGATTAATTGATCATGTGTTCTCATTTCAACAGAATGGGATGATGTTTGATCTGAGAGGACTCAATAGTGTGGATAGGAAGGTAGTAAAAAAAAAAGCATACATAGTCACAGAACTGTTCCACAAATTCTCTGGTTAACATGGACCTCTAAAATGTCTTTTCCTCCAATTTTAGCTTCTAAGAGAGAAAGGAAAGTAGTACTTCTTGTAGCCCTACTATGTGTCTGTAGTAGGTACTTATACATACATTATCCAATCAATCAAGCCATATGCCAACCCAGCCCTTCCAGAAAGATTGCTTAGGCATTTTCTTTAATATTCTGCAGAGAGGTTGACTTAACAACTCACACATGGGGCCTTTCTACTTCTACTCTTAAGATTTTTCTTTTGACTAAGGGCACTATTTTATGGTGCAATTTAAACTCATTTCCATTCAAAGCTTCCCTCTTATAATCCTTATCTTATCCCTCTCTGCCTTACTCAGCACCCCTACAAACACCCCACATATGTTTTGTTTTCTTCTTCTCTGGGTTTCTTCCTCCCTTTTCCCACCCCAAAGGCAAACGACATTCCCTAAACAGCAAAAGGTGGAAGAAAAAAGAAGGAAGCAGAGGACACTGGGGGATGATGGAAGCCTTGAGCCCAGAGAGACTAACAAGGGCGAGAGGAGAGAGCCACCCGCCCTCCGTCAAGGTGGCTTTGCCTGCAGTTTTTATTATGCATCGATTTTCTTATCCATCTTCTTTAGAGCCTCTTAGATCTTCAGGCTGCGGCTGTTTCTCCAAATTGTCATTCACTCCAAGCTCTCTAGCTCCTTGCAGCAGCTAAGGGAGGGTTGCGGGGATTGAGGTTGGGGTGGGAGGGTGGTGGTGGGGGAGGTGGAGAGGTGGAGGGAGAAGGCAGCCAAGAGAGGTGAATGAGGGTTGCTAAGTAACCGTTGCCAAGGAGCCAGGACCAAGGAGCATCCCAAGCTGCCTGCTTATTCCAACCTACCCCCCTTCCACATCCTCCCCTCACTTAAGTTCTCTCAGGTCTATAAAGCAGCTTGGTTATGTCACCTTCACCAGCTGCAGAGCCATTTCCTCAGCTCCTCAGGTGAAGGACTGCAGATTCCGCGACTGAGAATCTCGCATTCCTAGACCTGGGCTGATTGTCACAGGCATTCGTCTCTCCTTCAGACGGCACAGTTAAAAACAAATTACTAATGTGTTTTAATTTGACAAAAAGAAAGATCCTGTTTGCAAAGGCAGGTTATGTGTACTGGTCTGAATTCAGAGGGTAGACATGGGGCCAGGAGGAGAGTCAGAATAAGTCCATCACCCTAAGAGGATTTCAACCCCCTCAGGGAAGCACCATTATTTGATCTGAAATTTTGTGAAGCCCTTACATCAGGATCAATTCTAAACTAAAATGACATTTTGATTATTTAAATTTTGGATTCTCTACAAATTAGGATTATCCATGACTGCCCCCTCAATTAATGCAGAGAAGCCAGGAAGTACTACATAATATTTTTTAGCAAATTTATCTTATCAGTTCAATTTGACTCAAATAAATATTAGAAGTTCACATCCCTTCAGGGGTAATAAAGTGAAAGTAAATTGCTCAGTCGTGTTCAACTTTGCGACCCATGGACTGTTGCCTACAACGCTCCTCCGTCCATGGGATTTTCCAGGCAAGAGTACTGGAGTGGGTTGCCATATCCTTCTCCAGGGGATCTTCTCGACCCAGGGATTGAACCCGGGTCTCCTGCATTGTAGGCAGACGCTTTACCATCTAAGCCACCAGGGAAATCTATCACTCCTATTCAGGGAAGTCTATTACTCCTATTCAGGGGTGATAGGAGGAGTATATAGAAAAAAAAAAAAAAAACAATGAAAGAAGTGGGGCTGGGAGAGTGTCATTGAGGAAAGCCAGTTGAGAATTCAAACTGTGCCGATAGGTGATCCAGAAAGCAGATAAACATTCTGCCAGTCACCCCAGGTAACGCTGGAGCCACCACCTCCCCAAAGCTAGTTTAGAGGAGGTAAGGTACTACCCTGAGCTCCCCAGCCTCCCATTCCTAAGCTGACTACGTGCATTCTTCTCACTAGATCCACAGTTCGTAATATATGCCAGATATTGTTCTCAGTACAGCAAAAGGCTCTGGTCCAAAGGGTCTCTCAACCGTCTTCCTGTCACTACTGAGAAAAATATATTCCAGTCCCCTTCACAATCTACCAGAGTTTTCCACTGTTGAGAGTCAGTACATCTTAAATTTCCCTGATGCTGCTTCAGACCAAATGGCATCACTAAGGATAAGAAGCCTTTTTAGGGGACTTCCCCAGGGTCCATGGTTGCGACTCCACCTTCCAATGCAGGGGGCGTGGGTTCAAATGAAGTAGGATTCCACATGCTACACAGAAAAAAAGAAAGCCTTTTAATCTAAAGATCTCCAAAAGGTAGCCATCCAATATAGCACAGTGGTGGGTAAAAGCAAAGCTTTAGAGTCAGACACACATAACTCCTTGAGCAAGGAACACCACCTCTGTAAGCTTCAGTTTCTCACCTGTAAAATGAGAATCATATCACCTATTCCACTGAATCCTTATAGGACTGAAGTAGGTACAGTGTAAACATGGTGCTCAGCAAATAGTGGCTGCTGTTATCATCAGTGTTATCCCCGGTCTACTCAGGATTAGTGCGTGCACACTCAGTTGCTCAGTTGTGTTCAACTCTCTGTGACCCTGTGGACTGCAGCCCACCAGGCTCCTCTGTCCTTGAGAGTCTCCAGGCAAGAATACTGGAGTGGGTTACCATCTCCTCCTCCAACTCAGGATTAGGCAAATGGATAAATCAAAATCAGGAAATGCTCATCCAAAAACCCCATGTTTTATGGCCACCCAGCTTCCAGACCTGAGCTAATTATCCATGAAGTGAAGCCAGAAGGCTGAGGCTACCATTCTTGCGAACAACGTGGACCAAAGAAGGAGACTTTCACTGAACAGGGATAGCGTTGAAGTCCAGACCATAACCTTGGTCCATGCTGCCTGCTGATAAGCCCACAGAACATTAGAAGTCCACAAACTAAAGTCTGATTTAAGAAATGGAGAAGGAAAAAGGGGTTGAAGAATATCGTTCTATGGGGTCAAGGAGTTTCCTTTGCCCTGACCCTTAAATAATCACATTTTATTTACATTTCTGTCACCTGGGATTTCCCTAGCGGTCTAGTGCTTAAGACTTTCATTGCTGAGGGCCTGGGTTCGATCCCTGGTCTGAGAACTAAGTTCCCACAAGCCCCATGGTGAGGCCAAATTTTTTTTTTAATAATAATAATAAATAAAATACAAAAGAAGAAGTGTTTAATGGTGATCACAATTTTGATTGGAGTCTCCTATTTCTTTCATCCCCTAATCCAATGAACCCGGACAGGATAACTTGACTCCCTTTCTTCTTCCATCTCCCATCCTCTGCTCCTCCCCCTACCATCTTTCGAACATAGCTCCTTGGGAAAACCTGCCCATGTTCACTGGCATTAATGCCAGCCCTGGATTAGAATCTGCCCTGGCCTGCCTTGAGCTACATGTCCTGTCCTGTTTGCCTAAGAAGCGAAAAAATAATGCTGCTGCCCACTGAAGGATAAACTCTAGAAAGGACCTCAAACTCACAACTAGAATGTTAGTACATCTAAGAAATTATTAACTCGGTCTCCAATGAAAATCTTGGCTCCTTATGTTCAGCAGTCGGCTTACCCTGCCTCCACGTATATTCTTGCCACACTCTTCCTTTTCCTCTTCCAAGCAGTATTATTTCTGTTCCACCTCATTTACTCTGTACCCATAGCATAAAGTCCCTTATCAGATCTAAAACCAACCTCAGCTCATCTCAGGTTCCAGCCCTGGCGCAGATAGAAGAAGGTATACAACTATCCTGTATGCCTCCCACTTCAGGCATAGCAAGTGACCCAGCTTGGACAAGAACTTAGCTATTTGACCTGAAGAGCTGTGTAGGTACTCTACTGTCTAGGTATGACGATCACAAGTCTGTCTTACGTACGGCCTGAGCAGCTAAAGGGAAATGTAGTTCCCCTTCCAGCACGCGTCTCTTCTAAACAAAGTAGCCTGAGTCCTCTAGGTACGTTTCCAGACTATACAGCAAAGAAGTAGAGTTCATCTGGAACTGTGCAAGGATACAGGCTCCACCTTGTGCAGGATGACATTTGCAGAGAAGCTAGTCCCGGTGGGGTGGGATAAAGCTGAAGAGAAGCAAAGGCTACAGCTTCAATGAGAGAAACTTACGTCAACCTGAGTAAGACCCTCTCAACAGTCTGAGGTGTTCCTCAGCGTGACTAAGGAAGTCATGCCCTTTGTGAGAAGGGGAACCATTAGTCTTGAGTTAGCAACTGAAATGTGTCATCCCAACAGGAAACAGGGGTCAGGAAAGGGTCAGTGAATGTAATATCTCCAGGCACTGGTATAAGACTCTTACCCTCTCCCAAGCCTCTCTTAATGGGACCAATCCTATATGAGAACCAGAAATTAATGCTATTGACTTGTGCCAGGAGGAAGGGGGAAGGAAAGTGGTCAAGAAGGACCCTGGCAATGAAAGAACTACCCGAAGATGCTGGGACATTGGGAGGCGGCATGCTCCTCACACTCTCGATTGTCTTCAGCCTTGGAGATGGAATCCAGGAAAGACAGAAGTGTGTGCTGGTTGCTCAGTTGTGTCCAACTCTTTGCAGCACTATGGACTGTAGCCTGCCAAGCTCCTCTGTCCATGGAATTCTCCAGGCAAGAGTACTGGAGTGGGTTGCCATTTCCTTCTCCAGGAGGAATGACCAGGGGGCCTCTAAAGTCACTCGGGGAACATCTCCCCCTGCCCCCAGAGACCCAACACATTGTGTTAGTTGCTCAGTCATGTTTGACTCTTTGCGACTTCATGGACTGAGCCCACCAGGCTCCTCTGTCCATGGGATTCTCCAGGCAAGAATACTGGAGTGGGTTGCCATGCCCTTCTCCAGGGCATCTTCCCAACCTAGGGATCGAACCAAGGTCTCCTGTATTGCAGATGTATTCTTTTGCCATCTGAGCCACCAGGGAAGCCCCTCCAAAGCCCCAAAGCCTTGACCAACTCCCCCTGGATCCCAGAATCTACTGAGACTCAAGTAGGAGGTGAAAGAGAGTCTCTGAGACAGCAAATGGCCTCTCTCTTCTCTTTATCTACTCCGTCTCCATCTCTTCCCCAGCTTCTCACATCTTGGGGCATTATTTCAGAGGCCTCTGCCTTGATCTGTCTCCAAGTCTCTAGCAAGATCAAAGCTCTTAACACCTGTTTTGCTTGTCGACTCCTAGACTAGAAAAGAGGGGCAGGGTCCATCCTGAGGCAAGGGGAGGGCCCTGACTTCCCCTCTTCCCGAGGCAGAAAGGAGGCTGGGAGGTTGGGCCAAGGAAGGAACCTAATTGGAGGTTGGGTTAACAAAAACACCCCTTGATGGGAAGGCTGTTATTCTTATTCTGCTGTTGATTTTATTATTGTTGGTATTCAGGTTGTAAACTGAATTAACTCATCAGCATAGTTGGGTGACAATGACCCAAAAGACCTTTCCTAACCTCCTCATCTAAAGAAGACTCCCTGATATTCTTTATCACAAGACCCTGTTTATTTTCTTCCAGTATTTATCACAATCTATAACTCTTTGAAGATTTGTTTTTCTTATTGTCTATTTTGCACTAGGAAAAGCTCTATATTAGAATGAGAGAAAAAGTGAATGACAGATAAATAAATAAATCCATCATTTCATCCTTCGGCTCAGTCGTGTCTGACTCTTTGCAATTCCATGGACTGTGGCCCGCCAGGCTCCTCTGTTCATGGAATTTCCCAGGCAAGAATACTGGCGTGGGTTGCCATTTCCCTCTTCAGGGGACCTTCCTGATCCAGGGATTAAAACTGTGTCTCCTATGTCTCCTGCATTGGCAGGCAGATTCTTTACCACTGTGCCACCTGGGAAGCCCATAAATAAATTAGATACGTGCATAAATCTACCAGTGGAATAAAAAGTCCTTAATAATATGATCTATACCTGAAAGTATTATATCCAGACTTTTCTTAACAATAATATCCTTAATCAATATCCATAATACCCCTACTTCTGCATCTCTACCCATGGCCTCTTTTCCTATACCTGTTATGTTACTTATTAATGTTACTTAACAATTCTAAACAGCACTATGGAGTAAATATAAAAAATACAGGGCACAGTTTGCCCACTCCAGAAGGGAAGGGAAGACATACAATAAACACAGCTGAACACAGTGTACCCTAAGACAGCACACAATAAGACAGAAACTCAAAGGAGGGTAGGAATTCAAAGGAAATAAATTGCTTCTGGCTGAGGTTATCCCAGGAAGGCTCAGGCAGGAGGTAACATTTAAGCTGGTAACATTTAAGTGCTGACTATGTAGGAACTTCATAGTCAGAGATTGGAAGGAGGGAATTGCAAGGTAAAGACAGATGCTGGGAAGCAGTTCTTGACTTTGGGCATCATCTGACATTGAACTTCTGTTCATCATTAGAGAGTGAACTACAAGCACCAATGAAATTCAAGATAAAATGGCAGAAGCTTGAGGCTTTAAATGGGAAGACAGGAACCAGGACCCGGTTCCCAGCTCAGGTTCCATTTCATCCCCAAATCTCTTTCATCTGGTCTTATTTGAGGGATACAAGTTCAGATAGAACAGGGTACCCATTATGTCTCCATCTGTACGTCTCTCATCTCCTCTCTCCCCCACTGAGTTCTTTACTAACAATGAAATGATTTTAATCTCATTACTGAGAAGAGCACAAAGCACAGAAAAGCATATGCTACACAAATTAAGTAATGTGTATACCTGGGAAGGAGAGAAACTCCTCCTTCTTTCATCTCCACAGTCAATTTTCCTTGATCTCCTGACACTGTATGTCAATAAATATCTGTATTTCCTCCTTCCCTGGACAAGAGATGCTGTTAAATGTCAAATGTAAAGTTTGTCATAAAAATCCCTCATAAAAAAAAATATCTTCCAACTACAGCACTGGAAGGTGGAGGAGGGGAGTTCCTGTTGTGTTTTTCCCCTAATAACGTTCAAGTCACCCACCTCCTGCTTCCGGGAGCATCTCTGACAGCCTCTTCTTAAACTTTTCTAAAGTAAACAGAGGCATGCAACTCCCCTTATCACCCTACTTCTGAAAGCACATTCTATTTGTTTTTTTTTTTTTCTTCAATGAAATCGTTTCACAAGTGACCAGTTTCTCCCAATCTCAACTCTAGATTCCCTAATTAGTATAATTTTTAATCCTTCTTTCTGGGATGGCTTAAGTATAGGGCCTCAGTTAGAAGCAAAGAAGTAAATGAAATGGTTTCTCTTAGCTCCTTCCATCGAGGCCTTCTAGAGCGGACGTGGCTGTGGAGGTGGTTATGAGGACGCTGTGCACACAAGGGCAACTGTGTATTAGGCTAGCAAGAAAGAGACAGGAAGGGATTGCCTTGCAGCTGCTGTTTCTCTTTCTCTGCAAACCTCCTCTGATTATAGCAGATTTATAGGGGCCCCAAAGCAGCCCAGCATCTTAGCCATAAACTTCCCAGAAAGAAAACTCATTGAGGCTCCCTTGAGAGGTGATGAAAAATAAATATCAGGGTTTGGTACAAACACATCAACCAGGGCCAGGGGTGGAAGGCAGCCAGTGCCCTATAGCTGGTTTAACTCCTTCAGGATTTGTGTACATACACACACACACACACACACACAGTCCACAACCATACCCTGAAAGTCTAACAAATATACTCATGTTTATAGACCTACTGAGATAAGCGTACCCCACTCCTTGGTACCTATTTTCAGTCAAACGAAAACACATACATCCATGGAGTATATATACACACATGACTTTCAATGAGTGGCTCTATGAACATAATATAGCCAGCCTCTGTCCCTTTCCAAGCTCCTGACTCCAGGGCAGAGCACAGTGAAGGTGAATGAGGGAATGTCTGAGCATGTGTCACTAAGTGTGTCTCTGACAACGTTCCAAGAAACACAGAGAAATTGCTTTCTCAGTGTTCACTCTTTGGGTTCATTCACTGTCTTTCAGTTAGCTTTCAATACACCATCCAGTTCCAATGATCATCTCTCCCTTTCTGAGTCGCTGCTCTGTGCAGAGTACAGCCCAGGGGTGAGCAGCACGAGCTTTGCAACTCCCAGCTTCACTAGTTACTTTGTGCAAATGACTCAACCTCTCTGAGCCTTAGTTTCAACTCTGTTAAATAAGAATAACAATACTCACCTCATACATATTTTATTAAATTCAACGATCATGTAAAGTGCTTAAGAACGAAGTACAGGGCACATGACACGACATGACGAAGTCACTTTAGTCGTGTCCGACTCCATGTGACCCTATGGACTGTAGCCCACAAGGCTCCTCTGTCCATGGGATTCTCCAGGCAAGGATACTAGGGTGAGTTGCCATGGCCTCCTCCAGGGGATCTTCCCGACCCAGGGATCGAACCCATGTCTCTTGCGTCTCCTGCATTAGCAGATGGGTTCCTTACCACTAGTGTCACCTGGGAAACCCCAGTATTGGGCACAGGAGTCAACGAATGGTAGCTGTTACTGTCATTGTGTTTCAGGCATTGGCACTATAAGGAAGTAATAAACAAAAGAGATGCTCTTTTCCCTTAGGAGTTCTTAAAATCTCATTGATGAGACAAGATAAACACATAAGAGAATGAAAGGACATTAGGCTTCTATCACCTAAAACTCTTATTTGAGACTGAAAATGCAACTTATTCTCCTACCTCCAAGCCTTGTTTTGATATTTTTAATAGTGATTTCAATGAGCTTGGTTTTTTCTTCAATCATTTACTGTCCCCATGCCCTACCACCTTACATACACCACACACCCACCCCAGTTTGGTTTTTTTGGGGGGGAGGGTTGTGCTGGGTCTTCATTGCTGTGTGCAAGCTTTCTCTAGCTGCAGCTAGCAGAGGCTACTCTTCATTGTGGTGTATGGGCTTCTCGTTGCAGTGGCTTCTCTTGCGGCGGAGTATGGGCTCTGGGTGCACAAGGCTTCAGTAGCTTCAGCACACAGGCTCAGTAGTTGTAGAGCACTGGCTTAGCTGCTTCACAGCATATGGAATCTTCCCAGATCAGGGATCGAACCTGCAGCCCAGCATTAGCAGGCAGACTCTTATCCACTGTACCACCAGGCAAGTCCTCAGTTTTTCACTTAAGGAGTTGGGATAGAAAAGAGTATGAGAGGGAATTCCCTGGCATTCAGAGGTTAGAACTCAGACCTTTCACTTCATGGAGCACAGATTCAATCTCTGGTTGGGGAACTAAGATCCCACATGGCAGGAGGCCAAAGAAAGAAAGAAAGAAAGAAAAAAGTATGAGTTCACTTTGTGTGTTTCCCTCTTTCCAGGAAGATGTCTTCTGAGGCATCCCAAACCAAACTGATGCCACCCTGTGCATGGCCAGAGAGAGAAAATCCCCATCCTCCTCTCTCCTTCAGTCACTCCTGCTAACCTCAGATGTTTCTTTATTATCAGCCTCCATCTGTTTTCCTTAGACACTGAACTCTCTTTGTCACTCATTCTTATTGGGGATGAAATAAACAGCTTTTCCAAAGCTTAAGAAAAGTTCTCAAATGCCTACTTGGTAACTTTTCTGCATTGCCTATCTCCCCAATATCTGGAAATATATGTGCCAAATATTTAATCCATTAAAAAATCATCAAAAGAGACTTTAAAAATGAATGATTTGGCCCTTGCCAGGGTATATATCCTTTTCTAGTCATCTGTTCTCCCTTGAAAACCTTTGAAAGATGAAAATATTTTCATTTCCATGACAGATAAAGAACTTCTATTTCAATCCCTCTGGCTCCCCCAGTCTCCTCAGTTAGTATAATCAGATTGTCACTCATTTGATTAAGGGACAGCACAACCCTGAAGCAGGGGCATGACTAACATGACCTCCCTGGTCCCTTTCAGTTCATTCATATGAAATAAGGGAAGCAAAATTGGCAGCAGTCCCAACCTATGCAACGCTTGCCCCAGGGGAGCCCCTGAGGACCAGGCAGACTCCAGCGTGGGCACAGTAGATATTTTCCCAAAGTAGACAGAATGCCAAACCCTGGCATAGTGACTAGTGTGGGAGGCCTAGAGACAAAGAGGTGGGCCAGGGCCCACACTCCCTGCTCTTCCCCAAATTCAGTTTCCTCAGCCCAGGTCCCTCCTCTTGAGCTCCTCATTTCCAACGTTCCTAGTGTTCACCTAAGACCAGAGATCTTTTTTCAAGGTGGTGTTTCTCAAACTTGAAAGAGTGTACAAATGTCTTGAGGGCTTGTTAAAAATGCAGATTCTGATTCAATAGGTTTAGGTTGGGATCTAAGATTCTACATTTTCAACAAGCTCCCAGATGACACCCACGCTACAGGTGCGTGGACCATACTTTGAAGATCAAGCACCCGGACGACTGTAGCCATTTCTATAAGAATTTCCCAGGAAAAGTCCATCCATCCATCTCCATCTATCTATCCATCCTCCAGACAGCAATGAGAATCATATCTCATACCTTTCTGATTCAGGAATCTCCCTCCATGGCACAATACAAAATACAAGCCTGGCTCATAAATTCCACTTTAAATGTGACAAAACATCCCTCACAAGAGCCTCCTTCTTTCATCACTCTAAATGTCCACGCAGCCTAGAATTACTGTCTCATTTCTTTTCTAGCTTGCCTATCCTTCTTTTGTTTCCCAAATTGCTCTAGAGGCATGCTCCTCCAGGAAGCATCTCTTGACTGACACTTCTTTCCCAGTTTCTACTTACATCTTCCACTTCCACAGTAATTATGTTTCAATTCCTGTCTATTTACTAATCCCTCCTATTTTATTCCTAGTCTTTCTCCCCATTTTGGATGTGAATTCTTTCTCCCCAGAGAATCTCTGATGCTCTCACAAAGTTTTTACACTTGTCTATCAAAAAAGCCTCTAAAGGAGTTGGCAAGTATTTGAGTAACCCTGCCTCTAGCAGGTTTCCCTGCTGTCACCTACTCTTTGTTGGGAGTATCAGCAGTTCTACAAGTAAGAGAGTCGCTTCCCATCTCTCCCTCCCAGGGCAGGTCCCTTACATAAATACAATAGAAAAACACTGGTCCTTCTATACCAAAGCATATAGCTCTGGCTGCTTCAGGAAAGATGTCTGTTGTGCCCACGCTGGAGCCAGTCTAGTCTTCAGGAATTCCCTGAAGTCAAGTACAGTGGGTTGGGCCTTTTATCAATCTCTTTACTTCCTGCTCCTCCCCAAATTACATGGGACTGATAGAGAGGAACCAAGGGAGGTCTTTCAGGCATTCTCCTGCCCCAGGGTTGAATTACACCTCATCACTCTTTAAATGAACACTATTCTCACCATTGAGTCTAGAGGAAGGAGAGAACCTTGTCTCTGCTCTGAACAAGATTTCACTATGATGGAATAGACAGGAGAGTCATCAGGACTCAGGCATAGCCCAACAAAGACCAAATGAGAAGCAGCGGGGGCCATTTCTAGACACCAGAAGGATGGGGAGAAATGCTGTTTCTTAAAGAAGTCTCCTATAACTTTGTTTTAAAGGAGTTTTAAAAGACAGTGTAGTCTGAAAGGAAGGAGAATCTTTTTTATTGAAGTATAGTTGATTTGCAATGTTGTGTCAATCTCTGCTGAATCACAGCAAAGTGACTCAGTTTCATGTGTGTGTGTGTGTGTGTGTGTGTGTATCCTTTTTTTTTCATATTCTTTTCCATTATGGTTTATTCCAGGAGACTGAATATAGTTCCCTGTGCTATACGTCGGGCCTTGTTGTTTATCCATTCCAAATGTAGTAGTTTATACCTACCAACACTGAATTCCCAGTCCATCCCTCTCCATTCCCCACTCTACTCTGACAACCACAGGTTGATCTCTATGCTTGTGAGTCTATTTCTGTATGTATGTAGATAGGTTCTTTTGTGCCATATTTTAGGCTCCACACATAAGTGATATAATATGGTACTTGGCTTTCTCTTTCTGACTTACTTCACCTAGAATGATAGTCTCTATTTGCATCCATGTTGCTGCATGACATTAGTTCATTCTTTTTTCATGGCTGGGTAATATTCCATTGTATAAATATACCACATCTTCCTTATCCATCCGTGTGTTAATGGCCATTTAGCTTTTTTCCATGTTTTGGCTATTATGAATAGTGCTGCTATGAACATAGGTATGCACGATCTTTTTGAATTATAGCTCTGTCTGGATATCTGCCCAAAAGTGGGATTGTTGGATCACATGGTAACTATTTGTAGTTTTCTGAGGAACCTCATACTGTTTTCTTTTTTTAATATAAATTTATTTATTTTAATTGGAGGCTAATTACTTTATAATATTGTATTGGTTTTGCCATACTATGTTTTCTATAGTGGTTACACCTACATACATCCTCATCAATAGTGTAAGAGTCTCCTTTAAAAGGAGACTCTTTTATACCAAAGAAATGTACAAGGTTCAGTTCAACTAAATAGGAATTTATCAAATGTTCATTATGTATCAGGCACCTAGCTAGATGCTGTGCAAGAATGAACAAGATTCAGTCCTCACCAGTGATCTACAATCTAGGGACAAACGTAAGAAAATAAAGACACACAAATAACGATTGTATTTTAATCGAGGTGCTTTATTAAGTGAAGCTAGTGGGGCCTCCCTGGTGGTGCTAGCAGTAAAGAATCTGCCTGTCAGTGAAGGAGAAGCAAGAGACACAGTTTCAGTCCCTGAGTCGGGAAGATCGCCTGGAGCAAATGGCAGCCCACTCCAGTATTATTGCTTGGAGAATCCCTTGGACAGAGGAGGCTGGTGGGCTAAGTTCATAGGGTCACAAAGAGTCAGACATGACTAAGCAAAGCATTTGAAAGGAGCCTTTGTTTCATTCACCTCATCTTTATAGGTGGAAGGGCTTCAGTGGGAGCTTTGATTTTCAGAGTGTGATCCCTAGACCAGCAGCATCAGCATCAGTCAGAAACTTACTAGAAATTCAAATTTGGGTCCCATTCAGACTCTTCTAAACTTGAAACACTGTGGGTGGAGCCCAGCAATCTGTTTCAACAAGCCCTCTAGGCGATGCCGATAACCCTCGAAGTTTGAGAACCACTGGGCAAAACAATATTCCTAGCCTATCTCCCCACCCCTCACCGTGATCCCTTTAATTTGAAGAGACAGCACTGAGCATGCACAGCTCAACCTCTTTCAGGCTTTCTGCTGGTGTTTTTCTTTTTCCCCAGAGTCAGCCTGCCCATAGGACACATGCACTCCAACCTACTCAGACACAAGAAAATCTAATAAAAGTAGGTCTATCCTGGGGGAAGGCGGCTGCCTGTTCATCGCTACCTATAATGAAAAGTAAGTCTGTCTAATTTAGTGATGCACTATTAGCAAGCGAATTTGCCTGCAGATCTAAAGTTGACTGTTTAATTTTCTGTCTCTACTTCTCAATTAATCAATTAGTTCCAAATACAGGAGGGGAGAATGGGTTATTTATTGTACATTTAAAATGCCAACAATGGGTTATAGTGAAAAGCAGGCAGGATACAAGTTCAGATTGCTTGTAGTAGAGACCTAGTTTAGAGAGTGAGGGCAGAAGAACCAGAGAAAATCCACCATCTGTCTCTCATGTTAAAGAAGCAAAGCCCTAAAGAAACCGAGTGGCTCGCTCAAGGTCATATTGTCTGTTAGTGCAAACAAGACTAGAGCCCAGTATACGCGGCTCTCAGCTGTACACTTTCTGAGCAGAATAGAACAGAAACTTTAAGAGTATAGATATCACCAAACAAAAGAATCCACCTCCAGGGCTTCCCTGATGGTTCAGTGGTTCAGAATCTGCCTGTCAATGCAGGGGACACAGCTTTGATCCCTGGCCCAGAAAGATCCCACACACCTCAGGGCAGCTAAGCCAGTGCACCACAGCTACTGTGCCCCCAGCTGGAACTACTGAAGCCCAAGTGCCTAGAGCCTGTGGTCCGCAACAAGAGAAGCCACTGCAACGAGACGCCTGTGCACCGCAACAAAGAGTAGCCCCCACTCACTGCATCTAGAGAACTAGAGAAAGTCCGCATGCAGCAGCAAAGACCTAGCACAGCCAAAAGTAAATAAATAAATCTTTTTAAAAAAAGAAAAGAAGAACCAACCCCAGAATTTTTAGCATGGGGAGTGGGTTCAAAGCCAAAGTGCTTGGTGCTCACAGGAAACCTCTGGCTCCAATGCATCTATGCACCGTCCCCATTCACTCAGCCAAGGCTCAGGCTGCACAGCCTGCTCAGTGAGTTCTGAAACTACTTCCATCTCCCGCGCTTTTCCTAGTGTTACCCTCTCTGCCAGAATTCTCCCCTGCCCCCCGTGTGTGGTGAAATCTTATCCATCCTCTAAGAGCCAGCTCCCAGCGCCATCCTCTACAAAGTCTTCTCTGGTTTCACCAATCAGCCCTCTCCACTGTGCCAGCCCAAAACCATCCTCCTCCACCCTGAATTCCCGAGATGCTTTATTTATATATAACTTATGACACTTGTCACTTCCTCCTTTGTGTTGCACCCTGCTTCATCCCTTGCATTAGAATATAAGTTCCTTAAGGGAAGGGGCCATGTTTCATCTCATATGGGCTGTCCTTCCATAATGCCTAAGATGGGTGCATAGTAAATATTTACTGAATCTATTATTCAGTCAACCAACTCAAACTCAGAAGTCAGATGTCACCCACTGCAGCCCAGATATCACAGAAACTGACACCAAAGTATACCATCACAAAATCAACCCTGCTTTTCCCTCCGAAAAAGTGCCAAATACCTCCCAACATTCTGCTTTTTTACGCACCACATGACATAATCCCATTTGGGTTTGTCTAACTCATGTAGCTTCATGTACTAATTAAGCTGTAAGACACAACAGGGCATGAATTTATTGTGCAATAACTCACATGCGGGATGTTTGCGCAGTGCTTGGGCGTGAGTTATGACACATTAATTCACGGCCTAGAGGGCCTCATTGCAATTACAGAACCATTTTTAAAATAGCATCTGGATTTAAAATACAAATATTGGTCCCCCCCAACCTGAAAACCCTTAGTCCCAGAAATGAGCTAGCCAAGGTCAGAGGTTGCTTTGGCTCCCTTTCTCCTGGTTCTGTGTTATCCATTTAGCTGTATTAATGACAAGGGATGCACAGTCCAACCCTGCACTTTACTCACCTAGACCACAGAGGTGCCAGGCAGAGAGAGGAAGAGGGGAAAGGGAGTAGGGACTTCCTCACCACCTGTAGAAACAGGAGAAACTGGCTATTCGGTAAGAAAACACGGAAGTAATGGATGCAGCAGTCAACCAGGGACGCATTACTGAGAAAGGAGAAAGCCAGAAAGGACATTTTGTGAATTCTGACATTCAATAAACTTCACCCAAAGCAAGCAGGCAAAATTCACTACCACTTTTTTATGTCCACTGTTAGGAGAATGTGATGGGTAGGGAAAGAAGAAAGAAGTCACCTGGCTTAGCAACTCACAACTAAAAACAATTCCTTCTGTCTGCTCTCTCCCCAGGGTTCTGGGGGAAAAGGTGAGCTCACTTCTGTAGACAACTCTATTCGCTGGCCACACTGCGCTCTGTAAACACCCCATCTGTGATGTCAGCCACCAGCCACCTGCAGAATCTCCCCTGCTCCATGAGTTTGTATTAAAACACTCACTTATAACTCCCTATTAATTTTTCACGAGAAGTTATTTTTAACTTGCTCAAACCATTGTCTGGGTGTGCCAAATAGATTTTCTTAATGAACTAGCCTGGCGTGTGGTTCCTCCTTCCCTCGACCCCCCTGCTGCTATTCAAATGGCCCCCTCCTCACAGGGAGCAAGGCTTCAGATGAGCAATTCACAGCGATGCCCCGGAAATGGGGAGCACAGAACAGAAAGAACCCCATCGAGCAGCCCACACCATCCTCCCTATTCAGGCATTGGTTTTGAGAGGATTTCAGGAAATGTCAGACGTTTTTAAAGACAGGAAGATCAAGTCAACATTGAAAAGCCTTCTCGATAGATCATCCAAGGGGACCCTCAGGTTATTGTATCAGACCTTCCCTCTACAAATCCCTCTAGACTACCTTTGTTGCCCCTCACCAGTCCCGATATTACGATTTACTCACAAGCAAGAGAAGTAAAGCGAGTCGATTCTTAACTCATAGAACCTTTCTAAACTATAAATTTGATTGAGCTGTCCCCCATCACCACCACTGTCACCAACACCACCAACATTAACACAACCCTCACCAACACAACACCAGCTTAAAACCCTTCAGTGGTTCCCCACCGCTCTCAGGGTAAAACCTCAACTTCTTAGCACGGTGCTTCCTTCCTTCACAATCTGACCCATGCTTATTTACTAGCCTGATCCCCTTTCCAGCACCTGCTCTGGCAGCCCAATTCTAGACTCATCCTGCTTCCTTGCCTCTGATGCTTTCTTGGCCCCCTTCGCTTAGCTGACTCCTACTTATCAATTCCCACTCAAAAATTTCTTCCCCAGGAAGCTTTCCCTGACTCTTAGGCTGAAATAAGTTGCCCTTCCTCCATATTTTCACAGCACCTGTGTTAATCCCATTTGCCATTTATCATAACACATTACAATGCCGGTTTAGCTATCTGTCTCCTCCACTAGAGTGTGAGTTAGGCACTCGATAAATAGGTGTTAAGCAAATCTACAGAGAAGAGAAACCCTGAAAGAACACATAATCCAGAATTCCCATTTACTTGACTTTGAGATACATACTTTGTAGCCAAGCAACCTTTATAAATCTGACGCAGGTAAATTATAAATGGTATTACATTCCTTGTAGAAGGCTATCAAAATGAAAAGTGTGAAGGCAAAACCAACTGTGATAAAACCTTGACCACAGATAATTCATGGCATGTAGAAGCCACACAAAGGTGATATACAACTGTCTGCCTTTAGGGATACTCGTTTGAGAAGTATCAAGCTGCCTTAGGTTACAGAGAACCAACCACCTATGCCCAATTAGAGAACCTCTACTTTTTTTAATATATCATGCTCAGCCCCTATAATCTAGGCAGGACACCCCCTAAGCCAGAGGCTCTCGCTTTGAGAGGCAGAGGAGTCATAGTGAAGACATCTGTGGACCATTTTCAGACTCCATATCCTTACCCTCTGGAGATTCTTTTCCAACTAGACCCTTACTTTCCATGACTGCCTGAAGCCATCCCAAATAACAACTGTCCTAAATTTAAAAGAGAAAAGATTCTAAAATCACCCTTCAGGGAAGTCCCCAGCTGTCCAGTGGTTAAGATTTCACCTTCCAATGCAGCGGCTGTGGGTTTGATCCTTTGTCAAGCAGCTAAGATCCCACATGACTTGTGGCCAAAAAACCAAACCAAAAGAGAAGCAATATTTAACAAATTCAATAAAGACCTTAAAAATAGTCCACATCAAAAAAAAAAAAATCTTTTAAAAAGTTATCCTTCCCAGGAAAACAACAGAGTAGTTAAGAGTAAAAGCTCTGCAGGTAGATTGCTTAAGTTCAAATATTAACTCAATCTCATAGCTGAGTGACTCTGGACAAATCACTTAACCTCTCTGTGCTTTAATTTCCACAAATAGGAGTAAAGGTAAATACCTTCTAGGGTTGTTGTGAGGATTAAGTGAAATAATGCTTGCAAAGTACTTGGCTCAGGGCCTAGAAAACAATATGTACTTAATATAATTTACCTAATATTTAATATTAAAATCTGATCCAAAGCCCCCAAACTTTGACTATCAATTAGTCTTTATAAATGTCTAGCCTCAAAGTCATCCACTAAAGCCTGAGCCTCTTAGTTAGCTCTCATGAGAAACAAAAGCAGTCTTATTCCACATAATTTGCCTTGAAGGCCTAAGGACTTGCATTAGACACCTTCACCCATGCTGGTGCTGAACACTTCAGGGGTTCCTAGGCTGCTCAAGTTATATCAGACACTGAAAAAATGGCAGGCTTGGGACTTCCCTGGTGGCCCAGTGGTTAAGACTGTGCTACCAATGCAGGGGCATAGGGTCAATCCCTGGTCAGGGAACAAAGATCCCACATGCTGTGTCGCACAGTTCTAAAAAAAAAAAAAAAGCCAGACTCAAATACAATAACAAAAATATTTATGATAATGGCTGACACTTATGAACCTTTACTATATGCTCTATATTAAGCATTTTGCCTCTACTTCCTCCCAACAACCCTAACATGCGAGTCTTGTTAGGAAACTGAGACTTAGATGAATTAAAAAAAAAAAAACTGTACAAACCACAGACAGGAAATGATGCCCAAACTCTGCCATCCTGCACTCCTTCCTTATGGCTACTGTGAACAGCTTTCCATTTGACACCCCAGTTCCTAAAATGGGCAGAGACTGAAAGAAAGCCCACAGTTCCCTTCCAGTGCTCCTTGATGTTACGAATTTTGTCTTCTGTCCAACTAGCCCAGAAGAGGAAGATCACATGAATAGTAATAATAATATTAGTAGTAGTATCGCCTATGGATGCTGCATCTTATTTCTAGAAGAGGCACTGCTGGCTACTATAGTGGTAAAAGCAAAGACCATTATGTCAAAAATTCTTCCTGTGGGCCCTGGCTCTTCTACTTGACTATATAAACTTGGATAACTTACTTAATCTCCCTAGACCTCAGATTCTTTATCCATAAAACAGGAATGATAATAACACTTACCTTACTGGACCAATTCGAGAATTAAATGAGAAGATACAAATTTTCACGCACTATTGGTGGGAGTGCAACTGAGACCACCATCCTGAAGCACAATCTTAGTGGAATTAAATATGCACCTACTCTCCAACCCAGCAATCCTGCTCTGAGGTACATACCCAAGGAAACTGTCTCCCAAGTCCATGAAGAGGCCCATATGAAGGCAATCATCACAGCACTGCTTGCTATAGGAAGAAGTTGGAGGCAACCCAAGAATCTATTACTAGAGGAACATATAAGTAAGATGTACTGTATGGGTGCAATGGTAAACAGCAATCAAAGATAATGAAGTAGATTTACCCACAGCAGTACGGGGAGAAACAATGTTAGAAACAATGTTAAGTGGGAAAAGTAAAAAGGGTGAGGTATATCGCACAATGTCATTTATATACAGTTAAAAAGCCAAAATAACACTCTATATTTTTAAGAATAGACATATATCTGCTAAAACTGTTCAGATCATATCATTCCTCTGCTCAAAACCTTTCACTGGTTTCCCTTAATATTCAGAATATAAAGGCTTCCCTTGTGGCTCAGCTGGTAAAGAATTCTCCTGCAATGTGGGAGATCTGGTTTAATCCCTGGGTAGGGAAGATCCCCTGGAGAAGGGAAAGGCTACCCACTCCAGTATTCTGGCCTGGAGAATTCCATGGACTGTATAGTCCATGGGGTCACAAAGAGTTGGACACGACTGATCGACTTTCACTTCAGATTATAAAGTCTGTGGGCTTCCCTGGTAGCTCAGACAGTAAAGAATCTGCCTGCAATGCAGGAGACCCAGGTTCAATCCCTGGGTTGGGAAGATTCCCTGGAGAAGGAAATGGCAACCCACGCCAGTATTCTTGGCCAGAGAATCCCATGGACAGAGGAGCCTGGAGGGCTATAGTCCATGGGGTCACAAAGAGTGGGACACAACTGAGCGACTAACACACACACATAAAGTCTGTACTAACACACACACACATAGAGTCTGTACTTCCAATGGCCTGCAAATCTCCTACATTATTTTGCCGCTGACCCAGCTACCTCTCAGTCTTGTTTTTCTCTCTTCTCACTCATTTTGCTCTGTCCCCTTGCCTCCTACCATTCTGGCCCCCTAACACACCAGGCAAGATTCTACTTCAGGGCCTTTGCACTTGCTGTTTCCTATGATAGACCACTCTTACCCCAGGCATCCATATGGTTGTTCCCTTACCTGCATTTGGTGAAACATCACCTTTTTAGTAAGGCCTTTTTAATCACCCCATATAAAACTTTAATCTGCTCACAACCACCCACAACCCATTTTATCCCCTGCCCTTTTTGTTCCATAGCACTTATCACTCTTTAAGTTACTATATGTTATTTAATTTGTTCATGATTTGTCTAACTCCACTAGAATGTAAGCTCCACAAAGGAAAGAATTTTGTATAGTTTTGTTCATGACTATTCCCAGCACCTGCAACTGCCTGACATGTAGTTGGCACTGTACATTTGTAGAATGGGTGAATATATCGAAATAAACATATAGAGCATGGATTGGAAGGGGTTTATAAAACACACTAAAGCAGGTGCTTGCTGTTTTCATTCTGTCTGCCCTCTGATGGAAGAGGATATGGAGCTTCTGGAAGCTTCCTGGTGGGAGGGTGTGGCTGTGGGTAAAACTGGGTCTTGCTCTGGTAGGCAAAGCCATTTTCAGTAAAACTTTAACCCAATTTTCTGCTGATAGGTGGGGCCAAACTATGGTAGAGTAATGGAAGTAATGGTGACCTCCTTCAAAAGGACTTAGGCCAGCATGCTGTGCCTCCCAGGACTGTTGTAATCAGTACCCCTGACCCCGAGGCAGGCCGCTGTTGACCCACACCTACACCGAAGACTCCCAGGCACTCACAGGCAAGTCTGGCTCAGTCTCTTGTGGGGTCACTGCTTTTTCCTCCTAGGTCCTGGTGTGCACAAGGTTTTGTTTGTGCCCTCCAAGAGCCTGTTTCTCTGGGGGTTCTCAGTCCTTTTGCTGGCTCCCCAGGTTGGGATATCTATTGTGGGCCCTAGAACTTTTGCAACAGTGCAAGAACTTCTTTGGTATAATTGCTCCCCAGTTTATGGATCTTCTGCTCGGCAGCTCTGTAGTGGAGCTAATGGTGACCTCCTCCAAGAGCACTGATGCCATAGGCCCCAACTCCCAGGTCTGCTGTAGTCGGAGACCCTGTCCCTGCAGCAGGTCCCTGCTGAACTGCGCCTTTGCAGGACGCACTCAAACACTCAAAGGCAGGTCTGGCTTAGTCTCTTGTGGAGTCACTGCTCCTTTCCTGGGTCCCAGTGTGCTCAAGGTTTGCCCTCCAAACATCTCTGGACGGTCTGAGATTTGATTCTAAATACGATTGTGCCCTTCCTACCATCTTGTTGGGGCTTCTTTGCCCTTGGACACGGGGTATCTTTTTTTGGTGGGATCCAAGATTCTTCTTGAAAGGAAAGCTATGACAAACCTAGAGAACATATTAAGGAGCAGAGATATCACTTTGCTGACAAAGGTCTATATAGCCAAAGCTATGGTTTTTCCAGTAGTCATGTACAGATGTGAGATTTGGGCCATGAAGAAGGCTGAATGCTGAAGAACTGATGCTTTTGAACTGTGGTGTTGGAGAAGACTCTTGAGAGTCCCTTGGACCACAAGATCAAACCAATCAATCCTAAAGGAAATCAACTCTGAATATTCACTGGAAGGACTGATGCTGAAGCTGAAACTTCAATACTTGGGCCACCTGATGCAAAGATCAACTCACTGAAAAATACCCTGATGCTGGGAAAGACTGAAGGCAAAAGGAGAAGGGGGTGGCAGAGGACGAGATGATTAGCCAGTCAGATAGCATCACTGACTCAATGGACATGAGTTTAAGCAAGCTCCGGGAGATGGTGAAGGACAGGGAACCCTGGCATATTGTAGTCCATGGGGTCGCCAAGAGTCCGACACGACTGAACCACTGAACAGCAACAAAAGCAGGTGCCTCCAGTAAAGAAGAGAAATGAGAATAGACATGAGGGAGGAAAAGGGAGAACAGAATGAATTGGAAAGGGGCCTGACATAAATGGATGATGCTAATTTGCCATGACCTGGAGGGAGGTAACTGACTCAATTCTATGCCCTGGAGGGTCAATAAAGGAACTGAATGAGATGGTGCAGTGAGAGCACCCGGTGCAGAGCCTGATGAATGGCAGGCATGCAGCTGATTGAAACCGAAGAGAACTCAGAATCCTGTAGCTGTCCGGATGTGGAGTGGGCAAGGAGGAGTGCCAGCTAGAAAGAAGGGGAAAGTAGCCCCCTCCTACTAGCACCCTGGGCACCCTTTTCCCTTCTCCCACTTTCTCTTTCTCTTTCCATCTAGTTCACCTGTCTTGGAGGCTCCAGCAGTTGGCACTAAGGATGATTATACCCCATTTCTGTCTGGGGAACTGTGCTCCGTCACCTACCTCTCAACAAAGAGTAGAACAGTGGTTCTCAACAATTTTTGAATCACAGGCCCCTTGGAGGCCACTCACCTCAAAAAGATGTCACACACTCCTCTGAGTCCATCCATGAACCCTGAGCAACAACCCAGATGCTGCTAAGTCGCTTCAGTCGTGTCCGACTCTGTGTGACCCCATAGACGGCAGCCCACCAGGCTCCCCTGTTCCTGGGATTCTCCAGGCAAGAACACTGCCGTTTCCTTCTCCAATGCATGAAAGTGAAAAGTGAAAGGGAAGTCGCTCAGTGACTCTTCGCAACCCCATGGACTGCAGCCTACCAGGCTCCTCCGTCCTGGGATTTTCCAGGCAAGAGTACTGGAGTGGGGTGCCATTGCAACCCAGATGAGGAAACTCTAAATGGCAGGTTCGGAGGTGGACAAGATTTTGCTCATTTCTGTTTTCCTCAACTTTGTTACTCAGGGCAGTCCTTGGGCCCCTCCCTCTTTCACTGAAGATGAGTGAAAATAGACCTACAGATGAAGTATGAAGATACCAGGGAGGCAACCTGGAGAACAAAACAAATGGGAAACTATTATGTATAAAATGGGCTTCCCAGGTGGCGCTAGTGGTAAAGAACTCTCCTGCAGCACAGCCCGATCCCTGGGTCAGGAAGATCCCCTGGAGGGGGGCATGGCAAACCACTCCAGTAATTCTTGCCTGGAAAATCCCATGGACAGAAAAGCCTGGCGGGCTATACTCCATAGGGTCACAGTCAGATACGACTGAAGCGACTTAGCATCCATGCACACATGTATAAAATAAGCTACAAGGATATATTATACACCACATGAAATATAGCCAATATTTTATAATAAATATAAGTGGAGTATAAGCTTTAAAATTTGTGAATCACTATATTGTACACCTGTAACATAATATTGTACAGCAACTATACTTCAATAAAAAATGGGAATTAAACATTCATATTTTATCACTCAAACAGAAGCAAGTAGAACAAATAACCAACCCTACAGAAGAAAAAACGTGCTTTTTTAGAGGAATCCTGAGAAATTCTACCTTCAAGCCATCCTATAACAATAAGCAGAAACATCTTCCTCAAATGCAATGTTCAGAAATCCTCTTTCCTTGAGAATAATCTGCAAATAGTCCAATTATTCCAAATATTCCAATAATCTGGAATTCAGTCCAGACTTTTCAACTTTACCTGTCAAACCCTTCCCTGATTCCACCTCCTCCCCACCCTCAGGCCCATTATTTCATTCCTAACTCAGCTCCTCACCTCTTGACTTATACTCCATACAATGAGACTTCAGCCTGTGGGGGTGACTCATTCTGTCCAGGATGCACTCCACGGCCTTTCTAACCAGTCTTGACCCTATAGATCTTCTTAACCCTACTCTACAATCTTCCCCACCATCCTAGAAAGCCCTTTCTAAATCATTCTGAACTGTGGTGTTGGAGAAGACACTTGAGAGTCCCTTGGACTGTTTGGAAGGACTGATGCTGAAGCTGAAACTCCAATACTTTGGCCACCTGATGCAAAGAACTGACATTGGAAAAGACCCTGATGCTGGGAAAGATTGAGGGCAGGAGGAGAAGGGGACAACAGAGGATGAGATGGTTGGATAGCATCACCGACTCGATGGACATGAGTTTGGGCAGGCTCCGAGAGTTGGTGGTGGACAGGGAGGCCTGGCGTGCTGCAGTCCATGGGGTTGCAAAGAGTCAGACACGACTGAGCAACTGAACTGAACTGAACTGAAACCATTCTGATTCCCCAATCTCCAGCCTTCCTCCCCAGTTCACTGGCACTGAGAGCTTGCCCTGATGCTCAGCTGAAATAAATTTTCCCTTCTGTCTAGTGGAGTCCTGGGTGTGGCCCTTAGATTCCTTTATAGTCTAAAAGCTCCCAAAGGGCCTCCTCCTTCTGAATTCCACATTCTCATCCCCAAACCTCTCTACCCAGGATATGGATCTGCTCATAATTGAACCAGGCAACAAAAAGGGGAGTTTAGGGCAGAGAAATGAATATATAGATGTATCGATTGACTACTAAATCTTAAGATTCCTAGAAGTAGGAAAAAAAAATTTAAGAGAGAAAAAAAGCCAGACAGAGGTGGAAACAAGAGTCTAGAACATGCGTGATCATCTATTTCAGGAGTATTTCCTAAGTATATTTCCTAACGAGGGCCCTGGGCCTGTGAAGCTCAGTTTAATTAGGAAAGTCTCTCCCAAAGGAGGTGCTTGGCACAGGGGAAGTGCTTAAAGAAATGCAGAGAGAGGCCAGGGAGCTTGAAGCAGGCTTGTTTGAATTCCACAATGCCCCTGGCTCCCTCCTTCCCTCTCCCTCCCCCACTGCCCCGCCCTCCACCCCTG
>SJXQ01000985.1:202718-229883 GCA_006408695.1 Aepyceros melampus
ACCACCCCCCTTCACATACCCCCTGCCTGGCTTCCCTGTGTTTCAGTCTCTGAGATCATTCCAAACTGCAAAACAAAAGTTCCATCCCAAGTAGCCAAGAAAACTCCTGTCAAATCCAACAATCCACCCACTAAATTGCAGGCTGTCCTCCTTTCCCAGCCAACCCCACCCACTTTGCTTCGTCCTGGAGGTCACTGTGTTCACTTTTCTGTCCCTAAGAAGGGCACTGCCCTTCCTCTGGACCTTTCCTTTTCAAAACATTTGTCCCAGGCAGTAAGTCCCACTGGTTCCCTTTGGTTGGGCGTCAGGAAGTTTGTCCTCGTGGCTCGTGCTGAATAGCTTCAAATGTAGTTTGGATCTGAGTTGCTTTGCTAGAAGTTTGATAAAGACTTGAGAGAGGAAGGCTAATTACGTTATTAATTATTTCCAGGTCTCAAAGTGTCAAAGAAGTGAACTTTAAATGTCACATTTTCAGAGATTATATCAATCCTCTATAGGCTAGTATAGCTCCTTTTCTTATTTATTCATATTTTTTCTGGCCACACCGCACAGCATGTGAGATCTTAGTTCCCTGGCCAGGGATTGAATCCAGGCCCCTTGCATTGGAAGCTTGGAGTCTTAACCACTGGACCACAGGGAAGTCTCTACAGTTTGTTTTCTGATTCCAACTATATGAGTTCTCTTATCCTCCTTAAAATTTCTAGAGAATGAAAACTCCCAGAACCAATCAAACCAGTGTCTCCCAACAAACAAATATAAAGTTTCTGGATATCTGGGTTTCCCCAGTCTCCAGAGTCCTAACTTGAACATCTTTACAACTCTGGGATTTCTTTGGAAGGAATGATGCTAAAGCTGAAACTCCAGTACTTTGGCCACCTCATGCAAAGAGTTGACTCATTGGAAAAGACTTTGATGCTGGGAGGGATTGGGGGCAGGAGAAGGGGACGACAGAGGATGAGATGGCTGGATGGCATCATGGACTCTATGGACGTGAGTCTGAGTGAACTCTGGGAGATGGTGATGGACAGGGAGGCCTGGTGTGCTGTGATTCATAGGGTCGAAAAGAGTTGGACACGACTGAGCGACTGAACTGAACTGAACTGAAGGACCTCATACAAGATGAATCATCCAATATTGTCTTTTTGTGATGCTTATTTCACTTAGCATAATGTCAGGATTCATCCATGTTGTAGCATGTACCAGAATGTCCTTCCTTTTTAAGGCTGAATAATATTGCATTGTATGTACATACCACATTAAAAAAATGTATCTGTTGATGGGTATTTGGGTTGCTTCACCTTTTGACTATCATGTGTAGCGCTGCTATGAACACAGGAGTTGAAATATCTTCTTGAGTCTCTGCTTTCAATTCTTTTCTGAAATATTTATTTATTTATTTGGCTATGTGAAAGTGAAAGTGAAGTCGCTCAGTCGTGTCCGACTCTTTGCGACCTGTGGAGTGTAGCCCACCAAGCTCCTGGTCCATGGGATTCTCCAGGCAAGAATACTGGAGTGGGTTGCCATTTTCTTCTCCAGGGGGTCTTCCCGATCCAGGGATCGAACCCAGGTCTCCCACATTGCAGGCAGACGCTTTAACCTCTGCACCACCAGGGAAGCCTTTTATCTGGCTGTGCCGAGTCTTAATTGTGGCAAACGAATCTATTAGCTGTGTCAGGTGGGACCTCGTTCCTTGACAAGGGATTGAACTCAGGCCCCCTACATGGGGGCACAGAGTCTTAGCCACTAGACCACCAGGGAAGTTCCCCTGCTTTCAGTTATTTTGAATACATACCCAGAAGTGGGAATGCTGGATCACATGGTAATTGTATGTTTAATTTTTTTGAGAACCATCATGCCATTTTTCCACAGCGGCTGCCCATTTCATATTTACATCAGCAGTGCACAAGAGTTCCAATTTCTCCATATCCTCAGCAACACTTGTTATTTTCTGGTTTTTTAATAATACCCATCCCAGTGGGTGTAAGGCAGTACTGTCTATTTTTGAGGAGTAACAAGAAGGCCCATGGGGCTGGTGCAGAGTGAGGCAGAAGCAGCAAGGAGTGAGGTAAGAGAGAAAGCAGGAGGCCAGATCCTTCTCAGGCTCAGTAGGGCCTGAGAGTCACTGTGAAGAGTGTGGTTTTTACTCTAGGTGTGATGGGAACCCTAGATAAAGTGACAGTTTCATAGGTTGACTACTGACTTCCACATTCTTTGAGCTAAGTATTTGGCTCTCAGACTAAGGAATAGTTCTCCAGAGTTTGAAAACGAGGCTTGCAGAGAAATTAGATGTCTGGTGCTTCTGACAACACAATGGGGACTGCACAAGCTGAGATTCTCCCATCTGCCTGTCTTTCTAGGTACCAAAGAAGAGATGTCATCCATCCCTCCGTGGGACATGAACATGATGGACTGCTTTCACGGAAGTTGTTCCCTTTATGGATAATCTTTAGCCAGGATTCCACCACTTAAAAATCAAATAAGAGTCATCTTCGTATCATTCACTCTTTTATATTATCCCTTCCATGATTGTAGATAACCAAGCACTACCATGGAGAGAAAGGGCACTTTTTTTGGAAGCTGGGAACATTGAGGGCTGCAAAGACATGGGTAGGTGGATTCCCAGAAAAGACACAGGAACAGTGTGAATCAGGCACTCACAACCATGCAGAATTAAACAATGAATTCAGTCCCAAGCCCCAGATGCCTCAGGAAGGATTGTCAGAAATGTCTGAGATGATAAGAGCTAGGGAGAGAAAGGGCCCCAAAGGGAAGCCTGAAAACACATTTTTGAGAGGCAAAGAGTACCTCTCATAACCTCGCTTCCCCCAGGCGACAAGGATGAAAGCTTCAACGTCAAAATGAGCAGTCCAAGGAGTTATAGATTTTCTCAACAATAAATAATCTGCAGAGAATGGCTGCCTAACCACCATTTATAAATGTTAGAAAATACACACGTGTTGGGGCTGGGAAGGGTGGGGGGAATGGAAGGTGGAGAAGGAGAGAATTATGGGGTTGTCCCCTCTGGGAAAGGAGGAGGGACAGAAATATCAGTTTTCACTATGGCACTCTTAGGATTCAAATGGGGAAGGAAGTATGGTAAAATCTGGAAACTTAAGTAACTAATTTCTCTCCACAAGAAAACAGGCAAGGTACTCCTAGGTTCTGTTGTCTTTCTTTCCATCGGAAACTACCTCATTCATCCTCTCATCTGAACCCAGTGGAATCACCATCCACCACCACCACCCAGGGTAGAGACAACACTGCTCGCCTCATGTCACAGCCTCCAGTTCATTCCCCTTCTCTGTGGTCTCATCACAGAGGTCTTGGATTACCTTTTTTAAGCCCCAAACATTTATAAAAGTGGGACAAGGATAGAGGAGAAGGCTGCTCTTTAGCCTCTACTCAAGTAGAAAAATCATGGACCTAAGTGGCAACAAAAGTTTTAGGTCACTCATTAAGCATCTTCTAAACACAAGTCCTGAGAGTCCTTTGGACAGCAAGAAATTCAAACCAGTCAATCCTAAAGGGCATCAACCCTGAATATTCATTGGAAGGACTGATGCTGAACCTGAAGCTCCAATACTTTGGCTACCTGATGTGAAGAGCCGATTCACTGGCAAAAGACTCTGATGCTGGAAAAGATTGAAGGCAGGAGAAGGCAACAGAGGATAAGATGGTTGGATGGCATCACTGATTCAGGAACATGAATTTGGGTAAACTCCAGGAGATGGTGAGGGATAGGAGGACCTGGCATGCTCTTCTCCATGGGGTTGCAAAGAGTCAGACACGACTTAGCAACTGAACAACAACAAATGCCAGTCATTGTGCTTGGTATGACAGGCATAGCAGGAGGGAAAAAGACAGTCCTTGCCTACGTGGTACCCACCATCTTTAAGTAAAGTTCTTATAACAGACTTGTGGTGGCCAAGAGGGAAGGGGGTGAGGGAAGGATGGGAGGGGGTGAGGGCAGGATGGGTGGGGAGTTTAGGATTAACAGATGCAAACTATTATATTTAGGATGGATAAACAAGGTCCTACTGCATAGCACAGGGAACTCTATTAAATATCCTGTGATAAGCCATAATGGAAAATAATATGAAAAAGAATGTATATGGTATAACTGAATCACTTTGCTATACAACAGAAAGTAACACAACATTGTAAATCAACTATACTTCAATAAAAGTTTTAAAAGAATGTTCTTACATAATGGTGGTGGTAGTTTAGTTGCTAAGTCATGTCCAACTTTTGCAACACCATGGACTGTAGCCTGCCAGGCTCCTCTGTCCGTGGGATTCTCAAGGCAAGAATACTGGGTTGCCATTTCCTTCTCCAGGGGATCTCCCCCAACCCAGAAATTGAACCTGGTTTCCTGAATTGCAGGCAGATTCTCTACTGACTGAGCTATGAGGGAAGCTCCTTTCCTATATAATATCCTGCCCAAAATGTGTAACCTGAATCTGACAATGAAAACAATCAGTCCACAAAACACCATTCTGCAAAAAGCTGACTTTTTAAAAAATGTTAATTTATTTAGGCAGTGATTAATGCTGAAAAAGCGTTAGTCACTCATTCCTGTCTGACTCTTTGTAACTCCATGGACTATATCCTCCCAGGCTCCTCTGTCCATGGACTTTTCCAGGCAAGAATACTGGAATGGGTAGCCAATCTCTTCTCCAGGCAATCTATTTAGGCTGTGCCAGGTCTTAGCTGCGGCATGCGGTTTTTTTTTTTTTTTTTTTAGTTGTAGCATGTGGGATCTAGCTCCCTGACCAGGGATCAAACTCTGGCCCCTTGCATTGGGAGTGTAGAGTCTTAGCCACTGGACCACCAGTGGAATCCCCAGAAAGTTGATTTTCTCCAGAACAATTGACCTGTAATCTTCAAAACTGTCAGTCAAAAATTACCAGTTGAGGAACTATTCCAATTAATAAAGGAGAATAAAGAGACATGACAATGAAAAGCAATGCATAACCCTGCATTAGAACTGGACTGGGGAGAAACATTTTACAATAAAAAAAATTACTGAACAATTAGCAAAATGTGAATATAGAGTGCATTAGCATTTTGTATATGTGTATATATGGAAGAGAGAGGATGAAATGTGGCAAAATATGAAAAATTGGTCAAGTATGATTAAAGGTAAGTGGGTATTAATTATACTGTTCATGGAAACTTTTCTCTACCTCTGATATTTTTCAAACTAAAAAGTCAGGAGGAAATCAAGAAATCTTGATTGTAAAGTTTATGAAGTCTCCTTCCCTGAACAACCTTGATAAACAAGCTTGCCATCATTTTTGTTTGAAACAAATCCCACCCAGAACGATCTAGCCCCAGATCAGGAACTTAGATCAGAGAGGTAGGTGGGAGGATAGAACTCCTTTGTCTTTGATTTACAACCAAAATTGTCAGCAAGTAAAAATGCCTGGAAAGAAACCACAACCTTGGCTCACGTCAGTATAGTTATAAAAACTACATACTGTTATTGTCATTTTGTGGGACTAACACAAATTAATAAATCAGGGCCCTAGACTTGAATTCTGTGAGGCACTGGGGAAGAGTTGCAGAAGCCAAAGGCAAAGAAAAATGGTATCTGGAAAAGAGAGATACCAGGCATATGTGCAAGAATTACAGAAACCTGAAGAGGGAGGTGAAAGAGAATCAGAATCTTGCTGAACTGCAAGTAATGCACATGTGTAATTTCATCTAACCCCGTAACAACTCAATGAAGTATTATTATTCCCTTCACAGACTGAGAGATTACTTTCCCAAGATCATATAGCCAATAAAAAGAAGTGTTGGAATTTGAACTTGGTTCTTCGTAACTTCAAAGCCCATGTTCTTTCTACTGAGCACTCTGCCTCCACAAAGAGTAAAATTAATGGTTATTACTGGATAAATTGAGCCAGTTCTTATTCTAGTGCTCAAGTCAGCCTGTCAGGGTCTCCCCTTTCCTCCCTGACAGACACTGATGGGCATGGGCTGGAAGGAGTTTGATTATTGAATCTGAAAGCTCCATACAAACCACCTGCTAAAATCCTAATCCAACCAAGGGCCAAAATGTCTCCAGATTTTGCTCTCAGATGCCAAGAAAGGCAATTCCGAAACACCTCTGTAGCCATTCCAATAATTTCCAAGTGCAATTTTACATTTAATTACAATTCCTACCCACAACTCTAGCCCATATCCTCTAGTTTGACTTTTAATGGAAATATATAATAGGATAATATTAATACATCTATGTGCTTAGTCACACAGTCATGTCTAACTCTTTTCTACCCATGGACTGCAGCCTGCCAAGCTCGTCTGTCCATGGGGATTCTCCAGGCAAGAATACTGCAGTGGGTGGCCACGCCCTTCTCCAGGGGACCTTCCTGACCCAGGAATCAAAGCCAGGTTTCCCACATTGCAGGTGGATTCTTTACCAACTGAACCACGGAGGAAGCCCAATATATCTCTAGATGTCTGTATGTCACCCTTCTTTTTTTTTTGTTTTTCTATTTTTTGGCCATGCATGGCATATGAGATCTTAGTCTCCCCACCAGGGATGAAACCCATGCCCCCTGCAAGGGGAACGTGGTGTCTTAGCCACTGGACTGCCAGGGAAGCCCCTATATGTCACCTTTCTGAGACTCCTTTTATCATGCTATTCCAAATCTTTTCTGTTCACTACCTCATTCTCGAGAAGAACAAAACCATCTTCAGCTCAGGTTAGGAAGAACTAGAGAAAGAAATGAAACCTTATTCTCTTTGGCTAAAGGAAGAGAGGGTGGGGAAACAGACAATTTTTAAAATGGGAGCCTAATGGCAGGAAGATGGTTGCAACTTCCCTGACAATCTAAATACCTCCAGATTTGGCCTTCCTAAACCTCAACCATCACCCAAGGCTTCCAGATGCTGCCGGCACACACCATTAAGAAACATCTGTCACAAAGGACAGCCCCAACTGGGACAAAGGAGAGCAGGAAGACAGACGGGGCCAGTTTAATGAGGATGGTTTAACAAAACGTCTTTTAAGCTTCCTAATTCACCTGGCCATTTGCTCCCTAGACGTGGCTTTCAATCAGGAGCAGACTGGAAACGTTTGCCAGAGAACAGCAATCTCCTCCTTACCCTTAATCCAGAAGAACCCAGGATTACAAAAATGTCAACATGTCAGTCACTCTAAAACATGATTAACCCCACTCCAGATCTACAAATTCATGATGATTCTGGGGGAAAGGACTTCAGCTACATCACCTTGATCAGTATGGTTAGACTGTTGGTGGCCAGAGATCAGACTTGGTAGAATACAAAAATAAGCATTAGTGTTCCCATCATAACCCATGTCTGTGCCCAGCTCTGAGCTCATAATACCTAGAACATTCTTAATACTTATTAACCATCCATAGAAATAAGCACAAAGGCCAATGGACTTCAGACATCAGCATAGACCTCTTGGTCTTTATATGGATCTCCTCATGATTTTATAAATGTTATTATAGGGTATGGACTCCAGACGAGAAATAATGGGTATATGGAAATGCTATGAGTGTTAGGAAGATCAACAGAGAAAATAAAGGACTATCTTTCCATTTTTAGTTTCACAAGGAAGAAGGCTCCAGATATGCCCCAAAACAGGACATTGGCAAAGCAGCATCTAAGGATCCTAATTTTATTCAGGGAAATTGAATTAAAATTTAGATTAAACCTAAGGAATTTTACCCGAAATCACTGGTTTCAGATATTTGGGGATCATCACCCCAGCTGTCAATTCAATTCAGCTAACATGAAGTCACTTAAATACTAGCACCTTGTCCCCACTATCCAGTAGGTTCCTGTAGCTGGCAAATACTGTGTATCCAGGGCCAGCCTCCCTGGTCCACCCTCCTGGTCCATAAAATTGGTCATTCTAAACGATGAGCTGCTCTCAGATCCCACTCAGATTCCCCCAGCAGCCATCAGAGAGTGCTGCCCTTCCTTGAAGCAGACGACAGCCCTAAATCACGACTGCCCTGACTGCTGCATTGCAGCAGATAACTGAAGTGTGAGTGCCCTCTACCCTCCTTCTAGAAAATGACACGTTCCTCAAGTCTTAAAAAGACACACACACACACACACACACACACACACACACACCCCTTCTCCCAACCAGACCTGCAGTTTCCTGATCTCTGCTAAATCTGAACTTCTATAATGGTATTTTCAGGACGTTCTTTTTGTTGTTCTTCTGACATGTAGTCCTACTATTAACCTTCTCCATGGCTCTCTACTTGAACAGGACAAAACTTTCCCACACATGAACACTTCGCTGTCATTCACAGGACCGCCCTCGCACAGACTGTCCCTCTCTGCCTAGAATACCCTCCTTCCAAACCTTTTTCAACATGACCCTTCTTCAGGAAGCTCCTCTAGCCTCACCCACAGGTATTTGATCTCTCCAGTCTGTTCTCTTTGCCCTGTCTTTCCCCTCGTTAGGGTCCAGTGGTATAATTCACTGGCCTAGAACTTGGCACTGGGAGAACACCCAGCTGGGGCACAAGGCAGGAGTCGTGCGTGGTGGCATGGGATAGCGGAGCACCGCATCCGCCTGAGGACGCTTTCCGCTGACTTCTCCTTCCCGCTAAAGCCTGAGCTACAGAAAGCCGGGCACAGGCAGGGAAAAGTGAATGCCTGTGACAAAGTGCAAGTACAAAGGGAATAACCCAAATTATCTGAGACAAAGCACATTATCCGTGATGTTTTTTATTTGCCCCTGTGTCATCCCCTTGATGTCCAAAGACTGAACAGACAACGGAGTTTTATTACTTTCATTGCTTTACTTAATTTGAAAATAAGTCATCTAGTGCTTTGCCATCAAGCAGCATGATATGATACTCAAACGGTAATAACTAAGTTTAATATTACACTATAGTAAAGAGGGGTGGTCTAATAGTCAAATGGCTGGATGTTGTTTAGAATAGGATTTTCCTTGTTTCAGGAGGATTCTGGAGGTATGCACGAAAAACCCATGTGTTGTAAGCTCCCAGAGAAGAGCATTTTCTGAATTGGCTATCATTTATCCCATACTGCCTGCTATTAGTATACAGATGGATTCTGTTACTTTGGGGTTGGGTCTAAAGTGAAAAACTGGACAAACTCTATATGGATTTTGGTTTCTTGTGGAAACCACAAAAACTTTCCATATGAGAAAGACTGTTTTCAAACTATTAAAAACCAGAGTTCAACTAAGTGTAAATGAACACAAAGATAAATTGCAAGTTAGAAAACTCAGGCACCAGAATAATTCTTTGTGCAAAAGAATTCAGCCAAAACCACTGTCTTTTCCCCCCTAAATCATTAACATAACCACCATCACCTCCAGATCACCACACACTCGTTTATACGCAGTGCGAGGCAATGGTGACAGACAGAGGATTCCCCTCTCTGGGAATGCACAATCAGAGGCATTGTGTGAATTCTTCCCCAACTCCCAAAATAAGTAAAAGATACATAAACCAGGAACCGGAAAGGGTCTTCCTAAATCAGAAATGAACAGCATGATATTTACATCAGAGACAAGGGCATGTCAAGATCCCAGACGATTTCACAGCCGACAGAGATGAGAGTCGCGGGGCTTCATTCACAGTGTTGGCAAGATCAGAGTGTCTCTCTGCCCATCAGGGGACGTCTGAGAAGGCTGCATGGAAGAGGGGGAATCGCTCCATCTTGGCCTTTTGCTCAAGTTTTCCAAGGAAACATCAGTTCAAACTACACCTTCGTAATGGTGTGAAGCCTGGGCTACATCCAGCCTTATTGAGGCCTTTCTTTCATGCCTCCCACCAAAAATACAAAACAAAACAAACAAATCCATTTGCTCAACTATGCAGACCCAGCTTAATATACACACACGAATACAGACCTCAGTACTAAAATACAACAATAATTTTTTTTTAAATCTCAGTCTTGGTCTGTGAAAAAAAAAAAAGAGTCTATCAGGGAAAAACCATTTCAGTGTAATAAGTCTGTTACATCTCCCCTGAGGAAAGAAAGTTCCCCTGAAAGTTTGGAAAGAAAGCCGAAGTGACTAAATTCAACTCTTACCAAGGGAAATACATATGCAATCTTCTCTCCCAGAAGTCTTCCAAAAAGCAGCCTCACCAAACCGATCGCTTGTCCCATGCATCTTCCCTCTGCCTATGGTCTTACTCTGTGCTGCATTCTGCTTGAATGCTACTTGGGAGAATACTCTGTCTCCCTTTCTAAAATAGAAACTCTTTAGGGTAGAAGCTGCTTCATGTTCTCTCACTGAGGCTAGAAATCATAATTCTGCAAGTAAATATTTCCAGTTGCAACCAAGACTTGAACTTGAAAGCTGTGGCAGCCCCCAAACAGCTACCTCATCCAACTCAACTAGCTACCCCACCACCCACAGCACTCCCCCTCATAAATCCCATCCCAGTCTGACAGAGGCTGAATTCGAAGCAGTGAAAACCTATCCTGATATAGACCAAAATGCTCCAAATTTACACCAACCTGGTGTTGACAAAATCCACCTAGCCAAATATAATCCAAAATCCATGTAGATGTAGACCAGAACATTTTGCTTCCTTCCCTCAATATTCATGGAGCCTATACTACGTGCAGACACTAAACGAGTATCATTATACCACTATTTGGGTAAACTGATAGCCAGAGCCTCTGATGTTAAATGCAACATTCTCCAGTCATGATTTGACATATCTTCAGGTTGAATTTCAGTCAGAATCCAGTTTGGGGAATTCCTAACCTTTCTATCATCCCAAATAAGATCATCAACTTGACAAAAGCAAAAGCAGAAGCCTCAATCCCAAAGAAGGACAATGCCAACGAATGTTCAAACTACTGAACAACTGGCTCATTTCACATGCTAGCAAGGTTATGCTTACAATCCTTCAAACTAGGTTTTAGCAGTATGTGAACCAAGAACTCCCAGACAAACAAGCAGGGTTTAGAAAAGGCAGAGGAACCAGAGATCAAATCGCCAACATTGTTGGATCATGAAGAAAGCAAGGGAATTCCAGAAAAACATCTATTTCTGATTAACTGACTATGCTAAAGCCTTTGATTGTGTGGATTACAACAAACTGGAAAATTCTTAAAGAGATGGGAGTGTCAGACCACCTTACCTGCCCTGAGAAACCTGAATGCTGGTCAGGAAGCAACAGTTAGAACCAGACATGGAACAACAGACTGGTTCAAAATTGGGAAAGGAGTACTCAAGGTTGTATATTGTCACCCTGCTTATTTAACTTATATGCAGATTACATTATACGAAATGCCAGGCTGGATGAATCACAAGCTGGAATCAAGATTGCTGACAGAAATATCAACAACCTCATATATGCTAATGATATCACTCTAATGACAGAAAGTGAAGAACTAAAGAGCCTCTTGACAAGGAAAGCTGGCTTGAAACTCAACATTAAAAAAACTAAGATCATGACATCTAGTCCCATCACTTCATGTCAAATAGAAGGGGGAAAAGTGGAAGCAATGACAGGTTTTCTTTTCTTAGGCTCCAAAATCACTGCAGACAGTGACTGCAGCCATAAAATTAAAAGACACTTGCTCCTTGGAAGGAAAGCTATGACAAACCTAGACAGCATATGAAAAAGTAGAGACATTACTTTGCCAACAAAGGTCCATATAATCAGAGCTATGGCTTTTCCAGTAGTCATGTACGGATGTGAGAGTTGGACCATAAGGAAGGCTGAGCACCGAAGAACTGATGCTTTCAAATTGTGGTACTGGAGAAGACTCTTGAGAGTCCCTTGGACTGCAAGGAGATCAAGCCAGTCAATCCTAAAGGAAATCAACCCTGACTATTCACTGGAAGGACTGATGCTAAAGCTGAAGCTTCAATACTTTGGCCACCGATGCACAGAGTCGACTCATTGGCAAAGTCCCTGATGCTGGGAAAGATTGAAGGCAAAAGGAGAGGAGGGCAGCAGAGGATGAGATGGTTTGATAACATCCCCATCAGTTTTGAGCACTCCAGAAGGCAGTGGAGGACAGAGCAGCCTGGTGTGCTGCACCTTGGGGTCGAGAAGAGTCAGACACAACTTAGCGACTGAACAACAAGAATCTTTCTATCATACCAAACAAGATCATCAACGGGACGAATCCAAAAGCAAAATCAGAAGCCTTTGCTTCTGGAGCTCTTCAGTGACTAAACGGGCTACTACGAAGAATCAGATTTTCCAAACAGGATTCAGAAAGAGTTGCAAAAAGCCAAGAAGGGTATGAAATTAAAGGATTAAAAGGTGATGTGATATGTTGATGTCACAAGTGAAAGTCAGTTCCTTCTCTCCTTCTCCCTGCGATTCTCTATTTCCCTTTTCTCAACCTATCAACCCAGAACTTCTAATTACAGTCCTCAAATGAAAACAGGAGAAGGAAATCCATCTTCCTGTCCACTTTATTTTCCAACCTACAGGTATAACACAGGAAGGCTTTTGTCTCAATGGGCACTAATCTACACTCATTTTTTCCAAGAAGCCTTGCTAAATAGCTTTAGTTTTGTTCCCCTTCCCCAAACCTTCCTTTTCCTGTACACATAGAATCTAGAAATCCAACCAGGGATCCCATGTATCACTGTATGCTGTCTCTACTTTGAGACTAGCAGTTGTGAGTAGCCAGAGCCCACAGGCCCTTCTACCACAGACTTCCTCCCAACACCCATGATAATACACTGCACGTGAAGTGGCTTAGGAAACACCAACTACCTCTCTGGTTATCTTCCGTCACACCTTTAAAGGTGTCCTCTGTCCACCCCATGTAAGTAGATGACCATCTCTCTCTGTCCTCTCTCACCAGACTTTGCTGGGTTCCTCTTATAGCCCTAGGTTGCTACTCCATATCCCATCATCTCCCTTGGAAAGTTAATTTGTTTTAGAAGACACCAGATCATCTGAGTTATAAGAAGGTTGTATCATACCTCAGAATCCTGAGTTCTTATCCAAACATAAATCAGTGTGACTTCTCCACCAAAACCCACCCAGCTCATGCATTAGCATCTACAGCAAAGAACCTTCACCACCATGCTTTTTAGGAGATACACTCATTCCCTGATCTCTTCTTTCTTTCTTTTTTTTTTTTTACATGCCTCCTGCAGTGGAAGCACAAACTGCAAACCTCTAGACTAACAAAGAATTCCCTCCCTGGTTCTTGCTCCAGACTGCCTTGTGATAATAAAAGGACAAAAAGATTAGAATCCAAAAATAATGTTTATGAATTTGGAATAGACTTTTCAAAGGAAGCTAGCCTTCCCACATGATTTTGCTTACATTAAAGTTAACATGAGTCTGCCTTCTGGGGGCATGGATCACATGTCGATTAATAACAGAGAGAAGCTGCCCAAGAGCTGCTGGAGGGCAAGAGAAGACAGTTTAGAAATAAACACTTGCCACAGCCAATCAATAAAACAGGTGTCATGCATGGGTAAGTGTTGTCTGAGCTTCTGTGTTGGTGGCAAGTGGGGGCTGCTCTCTAGTCGCGGTGGTGGGCTTCTCGTTGCAATGGCTGCTCTTATTGTGGAGCATGAGCTCTAGGGCACTCGGGCTGCAGCAATTGCGGTGCACAGGCTTAGCTGTCCTGTGACATGTGGAATCTTCCTGGACCAGGGATTGAACTGGCGTCCCTTGCATTGCAAGGCAGATTTTTAACCACTGGACCACCAGGGAAGCCCCTACCTCAGCTTTTTTAAATTAGATAAGAAGGGGAAGGAGATTACCTTCAGCAGATGTAAAAATACCTATCTAGCTCCTTGAGCATCCAGGAAGAAGCCCACCAAATCCTCTCTCATTCGTGTGGACCACCTTGTTAAACTGGACTGATGCTCTGCAGAGTCCACATAAATGCCCTCCTTGCGATGATGAGATATGGAGACTTTCAGAACCACACGTGAGAAAGGTGAAAAAGGAGGACTGCAGACCCAGGAGGAAGAATCTTCATTCATTCAAAGGTCATGTCTAAGTACACTATGTGGCAGGCCATGCTGCAATGAAGCAAGGCCCTCGCCAGTGCATAAAGGCCAGGAGCAACAGCATGGCCGAAGAGGGAAGGATGCTAAGGAAAAAGAGCCAAGGACTAACTTCCTCTAACTCACAGTTCCTAGGACCCATCTACCGAGGACTTGTCTGGCTTGGTGGAGAGTGGAGTATAGGCCTCCAAATCACTCTGGCTCTAGCAAACCTAGCCATCCCCTCAAGCTCCCAAGGCCTCTGATCTACACCCCCAATCTAAAGTCCTACCCTGGCACCACGGAATACCCTCTGCTCAAACCCCCAGAACTTCTGTGGCCAGCAGCTCTCTGGGCCCAGGCTTCTTCCTCTCTGGCTCTGGCTATTTTACAACCACAGAAAACCACTTACCTATGGCCTTTTTCTACGTCAGAGGAGAAAAAACTAGAAGAAAAATACAAGCCAAACCCAGGGAGAGGTAAGGAGGGGACTTGGCCAAGCAGCATCAGGAAGAAGACCAGGGTGCCCAGAGGTGGGGCTTTGGGAAGGGGTGGGAAAGTATGAAAGAGATGGTTTAGCCTGGAATCCAGGAGGCGCTTGAGGTGGGCAATGGAGAGCAAAAAGATCAAACCAGTCACTCCTAAAGGACTTCAACTCTGAATATACATTGGAAGGACTGATGCTGAAGCTGAAGCACCAATACTTTGCCCGCTGGATGCAAAGAGTTGACTCACTGAAAAGACTCTGATGCTGGGAAAGATTGAGGGCAGGAAGAGAAGGGGGTGGTAGAGAGTGAGATGATTGGATGGTATCACTGACTCAATGGACATGAGTTTGAGCAAACTCTGGGAGATAGTGGACATGGAAGCCTTGCGTGCTGCAGTCCATGGTGTTGCAAAGGACTGGACATGACTTAGCAGCCACTGAACAACAATGGAAGCCAATCAGGGCCCTGTCTGGGTGAGGAGGCAAAGCATGTTAACACTCAGTCCCGTCCAACTCTTTGCAACCCCGTGGACTGTAGCCTACCAGGCTCCTTTGTCCTTGGGAATTCTCCAGCAATACTGGAGTGGATTGCCATGCCCTCCTCCAGGGAATCTTCCCAACCCAGGGATCAAACCCAGGTCTCTCGCATTGCAGAGATTCTTTACCATCTGAGCCACTAGGGAAGCCTAAGAATACTGGAGTGGGTAGCCTATCCCTTCTCCAGGGGAACTTCTTGACCCAGGAATAGAACCAGGGTCTCCCAAATTGCAGGCAGATTCTTTACCAGCTGAGCTATCAGGGAAGCCTGAGGAGGCAAAATGAGACTTTAAATGGAGATTGGCTGGAGACTGAGCAAGAAGCTATGGATTAAGAAATAAACATACTTTCTAGGGTCCTGTGCAAGCAGGGGGGTTTGATTGATTGGAGGAGAGTCTGGGGAGGTGGTGGAGCCCCACATGTGGAGATGTGGGAACCACTCAAGAGTCCTCTAAACAAGGATAGAAGAAAACAACCCCACCAGCCTCTCCCAGAATCCTCCCAGCAGGCTGCTCTATCCCCACCACCCATCTGAGCCCCTCTCACCCATATTTCCCATCACTCCAGAAATAAAACTAAAAGGAAACTAGTTTAAGCTTTATATCTGGAGTCAGAGAGACAGACAGATAGATGGACAGATATACTGCCTATATTAGAGCACTGACCCTGGAGCAGAAAGAACCGTTCCAGATCTCAGAAAGGACCCCCAACTGAAGAAAACCTCAAAGCCACCGACCCTGCCCTAATACACCTCCATCAGGCCTAGAGCGTTAATTGAACACCTCCTTTACTCCAGACAGTATGCCAGGCAGTGGAAGAGGGGGTCCCAGTCAAGGGTACAGAACCCAAATTCCTAGAGGCAAGGGAGACAGGCAGGAACTGGAAGCATGGCTGCAATGACAGAACAGTTGGGGAGGGGCTTCTGGGTGTTTGATTTATGCCTGTTCCAACAGTCCTAGGCTGTCTTTCCCTGCTGCAACTGGGGTTTTCCCAGCTGTGCATCTGCTGGAGGGAAAGAAGGGCGGGTACAGGGGGAGGGTCCACGTCCTTGCATCTGGTCCCAAGAGCAATCCCTTCCCCTTTCTCCCCCACTATCCACTGCCTGCTGGGCATAGGGTGGGGGCTGGGGGAAATGCCAGGGCCCGTAGATAATCACCAGGTAATGAAAAGTCCTGGCCCAGGGCTGGGGGGAATGCAGAGGACGCAGAGTTGGGGCCATAAATCTCTCTGGGAGGAGGGGGTACAGAATCGGGGGACATGGCAGCTGGAGCCCATCCAGGTGATTTCACATGAAGTAGCTGAACCTTGAGGGGTGGGAGGAGGAAAAACGAGAGGTGGGCAGGGGTAGGAGCCAGAGACAGGGGAAGAGGCTGAAAGAGACACAGATAAGAGAAGCAAATGAGAGATGCAAGGGCAGGCGAGAGATGGGAGCAGTGATGGGGGAGGCAGACAAGGAGACAGATGGGAGGAGGTGGAGATGGAGAGACTAAAAGGCACACGCACGGTGAAACTCGTAAAGATGTGATGGTCCGAGCGACCCTCAGAGAGAGGCAGGAGGGCATGAGGGAGAGAGGGGGAGAGAGGAGCTGATGGCAGAGTTCTAGAAAGACTCAGACCAAATATACCTGGAGTCAGAAAGACAGACAGACAGACTGACAGACAGTCAGATCTGCCTGACAGAGATGAAGGTGAAGGAGGCAAAGGAGAAACAAAGAAAACAGGGCTGCAGTGAGGAGATGGGAGGGAGCAAGACAAAGAGAGAGCAGGAGGCAAGTGTGGAGCAGGAGGAGGGAGCGAGGCCGGGGAGGAGGATATATATTTTCTTTATGATCCTCTTCAATCTCACTCGGCTCACTGCTGAGCCGGTTCCCCTCTCAGGTGCTGCTCGGTGGTGGATGTGCCCAGAAAGCTGATCAGGTGAAACTGCTGCCATAGCTACCCCCAGGCTCCCTCCCAGTGCCAACCTGGGGGATCTCAGAGACCCCTGCCCGAATGTGAAAACTGGCCTGCCTCTCCTTCCTATTTCTCCCCCTAAATACTGCAATCAAAAGAGGACTGAAGGTTGGCCAGAAATTTTGCAGAGCTAATGGAGCCATTCTGAAGGAGATCGGCCCTGGGATTTCTTTGGAAGGAATGATGCTGAAGTTGAAACTCCAGTACTTTGGCCACCTCATGCGAAGAGTTGACTCATTGGAAAAGACTCTGATGCTGGGAGGGATTGGGCACAGGAGGAGAAGGGGACGACTGAGGATGAGATGGCTGGATGGCATCACTGACTCCATGGGCGTGGGTCTGGGTGAACTCTGGGAGTTGGTGATGGACAGGGAGGCCTGGCGTGCTGCGATTCATGGGGTCGCAGAGTCGGACACGACTGAGCGACTGAACTGAACTGAACTGAAATGGAGCCTCACACAACCAGTATGAGGGCAAGTGGGGCAGAGGAGAGAGAGAAACAGAGGCAGGCAGGCAAACTCTAGCAGAAGGGACATATTTTGTTCAGGTGTCGCTTGGAGAAGAACCAGTAAAGGGAAGGACTGGGATGCTGTCTGCCTTTGAGAGCTAAATGAGCAGAATGCAAAGGATAAGTAAAATAAGATACTAGTGACTGTCCATCAATTTGGGGTCGACCATTTAGACAACTTCTGAGCAATTATGATCAACCTCTTCACTCTCCACTATAAAAGGCCCCCACAAATATACACAGGAAATATGAAACCCACAAAAAGGAGAAACTGAGGCATAGAATAAAGATCCTGAGGCCAATATATATGCATGAATCTAGATTTTAAGGGACCAGTGATGGGGCAACCAGCCAAGGTTTGAAGACCTAAGACTTAGTACTGCAAGCTGGACCCTGCCTTGAGCTGAGCTCTGCAAACATGAGCTCCCGCAGCTCCTCTCAGGGCAACAACCAAAACAGTCTGAAGGGGAACTGTTCTCCTCACCCCCTTCTCTGTCAGCCACCTTTAAAGGTCCCAGAAGCCAGTGTCTGATTATAGGTAGAGCCCAGAGAGTCTCTTTAGAGCAGGAGGAATCTTATTCCAGCTGGTTTGGGTCTCCCAGAGGTAAATTCAGAGGCCAGAGGACAACAGCTGAGGTCACCTAACTCTTCCTACAGCCATCTCAAAGAGGTATGGGTGGATGGCCACTACGGGACAAGGGAGGGAAACCACGAAAAGGAGGACCCAATACCCAGAGTGCCTGTCAACAACTAGGTAGGTCAGTACTTCTGGTATAGGAACCAAGGCTGGGCAGCCCGGGCTCCCAACCAGCTTAGGGACCCCGGAGGCAGCTCTAGGTCTCTGTCTTGCCTGGGTCAAGCAAAGCTGCAACTCGAAGCTCTGCAGTACTAGAGGGGACCACTAGGGAGTGCGCGCCAGCAGTCAGGCTCTAGAGAGGTTGGAGTCGGCTGACGTGGAGGAGACCGGAAGGCAATCGATCAGAGTCGCCCTGGCAACCGGGCTGAGCCTGAGACAGACAGCACGTCGATAATGAAATCATCGTTAAATGACTTCAAGCCCTAATTAATAATCCCGGCCAACCGAGGCCATGCCTGACTGGGGTCGGGGGGAGGGGATGTCATTGTTGGGGGAGCATTGGAAGCTTCTGGACAATTAATCAATTAATCCACTCACTCAATAATTGGCTCCTTTGTCCTCTGTTGTGCCCCCTCCCCCACCGCATCCACCTCTGACTGTGGAGAGGGTAAGAAGAGATGTGGGGCTAATCATTTCCAAGGGTCACAGAGCCTCTTTCTTTTTATTCACACGTCTGTTTCCTGGACCATCTCACTGAAACCTTCCCCAAGGTTGGACGTTCCTATGCTTTTATAAGACTTACCAAAGGGTGAATATTTCAGGACCTGGAGCCTTAGCTATCCAGGAATTTCCCCATAACCCTCTACTCCTTATCCTATTGCATCCTCACCCAACCCCCTCCCCCCCCACACACACCGCACACACACACACACACACACACACCTCACACACACACACACACACACACAGGTGCACAAACAGACTAATCACCCACCCACAGCCCACCTTGACTGAGGAAAGAGCCCTGAACTCCAAGCCAAGAGTCAGGTTTATCCCAGCCACACAGGCCCACATTTAAATATGTGACCTTGGGCAGATTACATGTCCTCTCCAAAGATAATCAGTTTCCCCATCTGTTACATGAGGGGATCCAACTGATGCCCAAGATTTTCTAAGATTCCTTCCTGTCCTCTATGTAGTATCCTATGATGCGAATAATGGCACCTGGATCACCTCCCACTCCTCTCTGCTCAGTTTCTTTACCTTTGAGAGGTAAGGGAGATTGGAAGGAGTGCCCGGCACTGATTTATCAAATTCCCCATCCCCAAAGAATTCACCTTGAGGCCTGGATAAAGGGAGATGGCCGAAGAGTGTATGGAAGAAGCTTCCCCCAGCCCATCCCCCACCTGCCCAGTCTGTCTGGTCCTCGCCACCCACCTTGCTTATTGCTCTCCACAACCCCCAGCAGGAAATGAAAAAGGTACAGGAAATTGCACTTTAAATCCCCCAGCTCCTGGCTCCCTCCACCAAGCCAGGGAGCTGGGGACAGACTAACCTTACAAACCAGGCTCTCTCTGTTTGTAATTAGTAAGCCACTTAAGAAGAGAGGGGCCTCCCTGCAGAAAGAGCCCCTCCCTCCACCACAACCAAGTGGACTATTCAAAAAAAAGGGGGTGTTGGGGACAGCATATGGGTTTGGAGAGAAGGAACCAGGAGATCTAAGAAAGATCAAGAGTGTCAGTGAGGCACCTAGACTGGGCAGTACAGGTCAAAGTTTCTGGGAGAGCTGGTTTATAGCACTGCCTGTAGCTCGGGGAACGCCGGTGTAGCCAAAGGCTGGGATGAGGATGGACGGTGGAGAAGGAACCCTCCAGAGAAAGCCTGCAGAGAAGACCAGGGAACAAAACCCACCAGGTCCATCCCACCCCCATGGACACTCAGTAGTTTAATAAAGTTCAGAATGTCCAGGGCTTATGTGTAATTAAAGCCGGAGCTGGGTAATTACATTTCTTCTCCGAGTTCTAGCCTTGACCTGCTTCCTCCCCCTACAGACACATATCTTTTATGAAAGACGCTGAACTTTAGAAAATATCTCCACTAAAGAGATGGGCTTCATTTCAGCAAAAGAAACTGAGAGTGCACTTTGAAAAGAATTTCAAAGGGGAGGTAAATGCTAGGACAAATGAGAAGTACATACACACACACAGCCCCAATAGGAAAAGGAAAGCCTGCTCTTGACTGCTGTTTCTTTTCATGTGTGATTGACCTCCAGATGATGTATCTCACATCATGCAGCAAAATACAGTCTCTCTAAACAGGAGGATAATAATTTCCCCAAAACCCTATCTCCAGGAGGGCAATGATTGTTCCCCTTGGGGTCATGGCTAACATGCCAGCAGAAGGGTTACACAGGCCACAGGCAAGAGCCCCAGGTGGAGGCACCTAGCCTGGTGTCCTATCCCCCAGGCCCTCCCTCTTCTGTTTTATCTCAACCTCTTTGTACCTCTCAGCGTCCATTCTTTGAACTCACCCTGTGAACCAAGTTCTGGGAAACAGAAAGGGTCCAAAGAGAGGAGAAGAAGGGCCCTGATCTCTGGGATGTGAGAAGAGAGACACACAAGATAAAAGTTCCAGACAAAAAAAAATGCATGTAAGTTAACAGAGCGTAGCCAGATCCTTCAGGTGCCGATGGGCCTATGGAAAGGGGAGAGGAAATAAAGACTGAGACTCTAAAGCAAGATCAGAGAGGAGTAAATGCCAGGTTTAGAGGCTAGAAGGTGCAAAGGGCTTGGGAGGCAGGAGGCTGACATGCCCAGCAGGTATGGAGAGAATAAGCCAGGAAGACATCAAAGATGAGGATGAGGATGATTTAAATGCCGAGTACATTTAGAGTTATAAATCTTTACAACTGTACACAGTTCTTTTGCATAAGTTAATTTTATCCTCAATAATAAGCCACAGAAGCAGGTACTGGTATTGCTATTTTATAGACAATGAAATTAAGGCACAGAAGGCTGAGTAACTTGCTTCAGTTCACAGAGCTGTTAAGTGGCAGAGCAAGGAATCAAATTGTGTGTATCAACTCCTGCTGGTTCTGCTTCTTGGGAAAGTAGTAAAGGAGAGACTACCTCCCAGAGGGCAAAAGACCTGCCTCCTGGCGCCCTTCTCAGCATGTTCTGTGCAGGAGACTCCGGGTAAGTTAGTTAACTTGTCCAGGCCTCTTAGGTGAAACGAGGAAGTAATATCTTAACCTCTGAAGATGGAAGGTTAAACCAGGTAACTGACAAGATTTTTAGCTTTAAAATGCATAATTCAATCCATGAAAGGGGTGAGCTTCCTCTCCTTTCTGTCTACTGATCCCCAGAGGCCTCTTTTCCACATTTCACAGTTTGAGCAGCTGTCTCCACCCAGCCATGTCTCACTAGCCCATGAAATCCAGGCTCATTCATCCTCGTGCTGTAAGAGGACACATCAAGGTCAGGGAAGTCAACCTACTTCCCAGCATCTCCCCCATGCAACCCAGGGTCACTGTGGAGCTACAGCGTGGGACATATACACTGCCCACTGACACGCTCATCACATCCAGCCCCAGAGGGATGGTCCCCGGGACTTCTCAGCCCAAGCTCTCAGGCCAAACCCCTCACTCCAGCAATCCTGCCCTCCCAACCCTGCCTCCTCCAGCCCCTCTGCCTCCCCAACACACACTCCTTAAGCACACAGGCACGTGCACAGATGCAGACACACAGACACACACACACGTCTACACATTTCTTCCTCATCTGCTTCCTGGGTTCACATTCTCTACCCTAACATAATGCACCTCCTGAGAGTTGCCTCTCCTCTCATTTCTACTGCTCCCTACTAAGTAAAGGAGTGCCATCTTCCCTGTCTTCTAGGAAGTCTTCTGGACCTCCTCCTCATCTTCCTCCATCTTCCCTCCTTCATTCATTCCCAGTCTTCTGTCATCAGAATCACAAGAAGGCGTGACCCAATAGCTTTTGACCAACTCAACTCACAAGCTCTTGCTAAGGGTGGGGGTGCCCAGCAGGCCCCTAGGCGCTGGCTATCAGCCTCACCTTACCATCAGCCTAGGAGTGCCCCAAGGCAGGGTCCAGGCTCCTCCCCTCTGGGTCTCCCTTCTGTCCATTCAGGCAGTGTGTGACTCCTGGTTCTGCTCCCTAGGAGTGAGGAGCAAAGTCAGAGAGAGCAACCCGAACAGGGATAGGATTCTGAGCCCCACACTTTGTCCTGTAAGTTTAGTGTCAGAGGACAGGCAGCTGGAGGGGACTGATCTCCAGTGTGGTGCTGCTTTCCTTTAGCAATCCAGGGCTCCTCTGAATGCGTGTGTGTGTGTGTGTGTGTGTGTGTGTGTGTGAGAGAGAGAGAGAGAGAGAGAGAGAGAGAGACCCGAGCCTGCATGGAGGGGAAAGGAACATGCATGTTTGAGGCTCTGGGAGTCTAGTCCTGCCTGGGGTTGGAGTCCTGGGGAAACTGGACTCCCAGGCTCACTGCAGCCTCTCAGCGGATCCAGTCCCATGCCTGCATCTACAGGGCGGTGGCTGCAGGGCTGACACAGCTTAGACTCTGGGCATGCCTCCATACCCCTGGGTTTGCATCTGCTCAGTCCAGTGCACCAATCCACAGCGTTTCCTCTGCTCTGCGGTTCAGCGCAGTCCCCATCTTCCCTTCTCGTCCACACTCAGGGCTCGGAGCTTAGAGCATCTGTTACGATGAACCATATAAAATTCCTGATATTCGATTGGTTTGAGCCCTATAAAACCTACTGCTTTGGGTCTTCTCTCCTCAAAACATTTTTTTAACTCCAGGCTAAGGAGACAGGGGAGCAGATTGAGGAAGGGTGAAGAATAATAATGGTCTAATATTTATTAAGCACATACACTGATTATAGATGTGTTACATTCATAATCGCAGCGCTAATCGCATCTAAGGTTTATTTCCCACATTTTACAGGTGAGTAAGCCCAGGTCAGAAGGTTACACGGTGAGGAACTAGGGCTGGGATTCAAACTCAGCCCAAGAGCCACCGCTTCACAACGCCACCCGCAACTAGGGAAGTCCAGGAAGGGACTGGGAGCCAGCGATCCTTGCCTGCAGCTTCACCAAAGGAAGGCAGGGGGAAAAAACAGACCAAACTCAAACTGTCTCAGACCAGAAGAGCCCCAGTCAGAGGGGGCGGGTCAAAGCCCAGGGACCACACCTGAAACCTAAGGTCAGACGGGTCAGAGAAACAGACAGAGGGCCCGGGAAGAGGCTGGGAGGCTCCCGCCGCCGTGGGCAGAGCGCGGGGGAGCGAGAAGACAACGTGGAGGAGGCCAAGACCGGTGCAGATGAGCTGAAGGACAACGGCGCGGAGGAAGCGGGCTACGTTGTCTGCGAAGCGAAGCAGAGATCGATGGCGGCAGCAGGGGGAGGAAAGATAAAGTTCAGGCGAAAGTGTGGGTGGCGGGAGGGAGGGAGAGACCCTGTGGAAGAGATACGGGGACTGCGGCAAAAAGAGGACCCGAGGGTTAGAGGCAGAGCACGGAGAAGGGGGAGCCGGACTCAGCCGCAGTGAGAGCAAGTGGGAGGGAAGGAGGCAGAGAGAAGGGAGGGCGAGATAGACCCTAAAAAGAGCCAGAAGCTCACTCTGGCCGTCTGATGTGAGAAGGGACCTTCATCTCAAGGACACCGCGAAAGACAGATGGACGGTGGAGAAATGGGGGAGCCGCGACCCCGGCGGGGCGGGCACCTGCCCAGCCTGCCGCCCCCACCGGCGCGGTCCTCGCGCCCGCAGCCCCCGCGCCGCGCCCTCCGGACCGCGAGCGCCCCCACTACCCTGCCTGCCCCCGCCAGGCCCAGCCAGTGCTCAGCGCCGGCATGAAATTGGCTGCAGCCGTAATGAGTCCGCGCCGCGCGGAGGAGGCTGAGGGCCCGCCAGGGAGCCCTGCGCGCCTCGTTTAGCTTGTTTATTGTTCAGGCCTAATTAAAACGTTCCACCGCTCTGCGTTTACATCCGCCCCCCGCTAATGAATTCTCGGCCGCCGGGCGATTTCGGAAACTGCCGCGGGCCGGAAGGGGGTAGGAGGTGGCAGGACTGGGGAAGGAGTGAAGGGGAAGGGTACGCGCACAAACACACACACGCACCAAACACACTCGCTGCACACACCCACACCCTGCCACGGCCAAAGGAGCAATTAGACATCCGATGATTGACTCCGAGGTCCGAGTGAGCGCCCCCAGCCCCATCGCCCCAAACTCTGGCAAGCAGGTGTTTGGAGGGGACGAGGAGTGGAGAGAGGGAGGTCACGAGTGAGTGTGTGTGTCCTGTGCGTGGCAGGCCTGCGTGTGTCTGTGAGCACACCTGCTCCCGGAAGCGCGACCGGGGAGAGGCCTTGTGCGCACGGGTCTCTGTCTGTCTGCTTGTCTGTCCGTCCTTCTAGCTGTTCATGCCGGTTTCTCTCCCACAGAGGGAGCCTGCTCTTGGCTTGCAGTGTTTCTGGTGGCTCTGGGCGCAGCATTTTGTCATTTTGCTGTTTGCCTCCTTGTCACGACCTCAGCGAGGGCAGATGGAGCCAGTGGAGGGAGAGAGACGGTGATGCTTGGGCAGTCAGGGCTCCCTGCCGGCCCCTTTCCTCCTGCAGACACACACACACATTCAGCCCTCCACTGCAGGTAGTCAAATAAAATTCACAAAAAGCAACCGAAATGCCGTTCACACTTGACCACATGGAAACACACAAATGAACACTCACAGACAGAGCAACTTGGCCAATCACACATGCATATTAAAAGACCACCTGTATGAACAATGTCCCCTTGCCACACATGCGTGTGTGCGCGCACACACACACACACACACACACAAAGACATGCAAACTTGGGTACAATCTTCTCCAGGCAGTTGTACGTGAACTGTCACTGCCTGACACATCTGTGTACCATTCAGCAGGCCCCAATTCCTCTCACAGAAAATTCAGATCACCCAGCCCCACCTTCAAAATCTGCCCCTCTCCATTCCCTTTCATCCCGGTTCCCCAACCCAGCTTTGTATTCCAGGCCAGCAAAGCTATTCCCTGCCTGGATTATGGTTTGCTCCTGCTCACAACCATCAAGAGGTGTTCTTCTCTTTTCCTGCTCCATTCCATGCCTCACTGAGTTTCTCCTTCCACAGCCCACACATAATTTTCCTCCTCCAGGCAGCCTTCCCTAATGAACTGACTCTGACTCTTCCCTGGTCAGTTGCACTTGTTTATCTGGGCAGTGGTGAGTGTTACCAGGTTACCTTGATAGTATGTTGTCAGGGAGAGAGACTGTAAGCTCTCCAAGGGCAGGGCCACTTGACCAAATATTTCAGGCCAATGTCAAGCTGAATGTGCCAGGCTTCAGTGCCAGGCTGGGATGTTCCTGGGAGTCCTAGTACCTGGTTTTAACAAACAGAAAAATGAAACTAGTCCTCAAGAAGCCATCAGGAAAGTCTCCTTCTGTCACATCTTGCAAGTATCTCCTTCAGAATGACCTTTCAGTGCCACTTGGGAGGACACACCCTCCACTGGGCCTTCCCATATTCACCTTGTTCTTAACTGGAAATACTGCTTCCCACTACCTCATCCTCCAGTCTTGGAGAAAACTTGGCTCTTTTGAAAAATTAGATTCATCCTAAAGAATAAAAATTTGCAGTACAGCTCAGAGCTGTACTGCATGCTTTAAAGGTGATTCCCCAAAGAGGAATGTCAGGAAGGACCAGGCAACTGCAGCAGCAGCAGGTGAAGATGCTACTTTGAAGAAGATGGCATGCATTGGATTAATAAGGTTCTTTGTATTAATAAAAAGACAAGGTCATCCTAAAAATCCACTCGTTGACTCCCCCCCGAAACTGACCCGAAAGGTGGTTTTATCCCAGCCCAAGCTCTCTGAAGAGACAGGTGCCTGCCTGCTACTCCCCTGTCCCCTTAGTCTGCCTTCTTCTCAACAGCCAAGTCTCTCTATGCCCCTCTCCTTCCTGCAGTTAAAGGCTGCCTCCCTCTCCATGTCTTTCATCTAAGCACGCCTCGGTCATATTTCTTTCTACACCTCTGTCTTTCTCTGTCTTCTATCAATTTCTCTACTGCCTTTTTCAATATCATTTCTCTCCCCCGATCTCTGTTGAGGCTCTCTCCTTCCATTTTCTGTCTCAATCTTTCTCTAACTTCCATCTTTGCTCTGCCCTCTCCCCTATGGTGCACCTCAACTGCTCAGTCACTTGAAGAGGGAGAATGTGTAGAAGTCTAGTTCAGCACCAGATGATTCTGGCATCTTGAACAGAGCTCTGAATTGCTGTGTTTCTACACACACACACACACACACACAGCTTCTCCTCTTAACCGAGTCCTAGGTGGTGAGACACCAGCAGAGTCTAGCCTCAGGGTCTCCATCATGCTCTGGCTTCCATCTCCTCTCTTCCCTTCTCTCTCTCTCTCCCTCTGTTACTCTCTCTCCATTTCTCATTACTCTCTCTGTCTGTGATCTTCTTCCCTCCAGTCGCAGGTGGATGTGTCTTTGGCTCTGGGTCTCTGACTTTCGGTTTTCCCCTGGCCTTGGGTCCACTTCCTATCTCTGAGTCCCTGTCTGTCTCGGCTATCTCTGCCCTCTGGGTGTCTGTGGTTTTGTGTCTGTCTCCCATCTTTCTCTCTGCTCTCCGGATGCTCCTCTCCCCCCGTCTCTCCGTTTCCTCTCTGCCAATGCCTGTCTCTGTCCCCTCTGTGTCGCGGTCTCTTTTCATCTCCAGGGGGCCGTGACCCACTCGGCCCTTTTGATCCCACAGCGTCGATCCTGGCTTGAATTTACTGGGCCTTTCTGTCCGCGTCTGTGTGTCTGTCTCTCTCTTCTCGGCCCCTCGGCACTGCCCGGCAGTCATGGGTGGGCTGGCGCGGAGGGCTTCAAGGGGCGGGGGCGGGCGGCCCTTTGTGTGGAAGATTGACGGCCGCGCGGCGCAGCCTCCGCAGCGCTGATTAGGATGCGGCGCGGGCGCCGACTGCAGCAGTCTCCTCCCCGCCCAGCCTTCGCCGCCGCTCCAAGCCTCGGCCCCTCCCTGCCCGCTCAGGGTCGTGTGGCTCACCCCTCCCTCGCCCCAGTTCGTCCACTGGGAGCCACTGGAAATTCTGGGCG